>JAOSBN010000009.1:28036611-28075389 GCA_027563595.1 Erythroxylum suave
CAGTAGAAGTTGCATTGCAGAGAATACAAGCATTTGCTCTTCAACGAAAAGAAGAAGACAAACCAGCAAACAAACGATGGAGAAAGAAACTAAGACTTAGTTTCACTTCAGGTAGATTCGAAGAGGGAATCCGAACGTCCCATATGATGTCTCCTCACTCACCAGTTCCTCAATCTCCTCTTGTTCGTGCAATGACCTAAGAAATGGTTATTGTTCAGTCACGCAAATAATTGCCAAAGAACTCTACTGATTGTCTGAATCTGCACAAGAAAATTTCTTAGCAGATTGCAAATAATATAGTTTCTTCATTAGGTTTAAACTTAGTACTGGAGGAGACGCCATAAGCAAGAGAGGTGCTACTGCCACATGATTACCATTCAATAGTTTTTTCACCTCTCTAGACAACACCTCCATAACCACCCATTATCAAACTTTAAACATTCCTTCCAAGTTCCATTCCATAGACAAGGAAGTGAAACTCTGGTTTACTTCCTGGAATTTCTCTGCCTTTCAGAACCTATCAAACAAGTCATGTTAGGAGTAGCTGTGTGTCATGTCTTTCTCTTCCCATTGATTAGGGTTTTTGTGGGAAGAAGTTGTTTCCATGTCAGTGTGAGAAATTTGTTCCGTACTCCCAAATGTATCGTGGCATCTGTTATTCAAGTAATCAATATTAATGGTCATTTCTTATACTCTTGCTCTTCTGTCAGCAACTTGTCGAACCTAATAGTAACTTTCAAGAACTTGTATTTTGGTGGGAGTATGATACCTACTTAATTCATACAGATGTATAAGTAGGCATGAGTTACTGTTAAAAAATCCTCTCTTACTCAGAAGTTTGATTACTCATAATTTTGATCGAGACCTGAGGTGATGTACTCAATGGGCTAATTTTTAAAAGGTGCGAATAAAAAAAATATAAATCAAAAGTCACCTTTTATTTTATAAATTTATTATTAAAGGTGGCGGTAGCCCGTAACCCGGAGTGGCACTGGAGTTGAGATTATTCCAGTTGAATGCGACAGTTCTAACAATTTCCAGGTTACAAGGGAAGCATTAGAAGCAGTATACGACAAAGCCATGGAATCTGGGATCAACGTCAAAGTTTTAATCCTGACAAACCCGTCAAACCCACTAGGCACTATCTCGGACAAAGCGTCCCTGAGGAGCCTTGCCAGCTTCACTAATGAGAGGAACATTCACTTTGTCTGCGACAAAATATATGCTGCAACTATCTTCAGGTCCCCTGGTTTCACGAGCATCACTGAGGTTATAGATGAGATGGAGTGTAACAAGGATCTCTGTCACATTGTTTATAGTTTGTCTAAGGACATGGGTCTTCCAGGCTTTAGAGTTGGAATTGTTTACTCATACAATGATGAAGTTGTGCATTGTGCCCGTAAAATGTAAAGCTTTGGATTGGTGTCCTCGCAGACTCAGTTTCTACTTGCTTCAATGCTTTCTGATGAGGAGTTCATCGAAAATTCAGAGAGCTCCAAAAGGCTGGGGAAAAGGTGGGTAATTTCGGAAACTGGAATCCAAAAATACATGCTGTATATTCTTTAGTCCATCTATCTAGCTGTTGGATGCCTCCATCTCGACAAAGCATAATAAATGGTCAAGATACACATGGATTCTGAATCCGAACTAATCGTGCGTACTAAGAGAGACAGGATCATTTGTCTAATTTTTATGATATCTTATTCTGTCCTATCCAATTTTTATGGTGTCTTATTCTGTTCTATAAGACATCATAAAATTAGGCAGAGGATCCAAACTCGTAGTAAGATGCTAGCAGACATATTCTACGCATATGTGCAGTGATAATTTAAATCAATATAATGCCTACATAATTTAAAATTAAAGAGTATTTATATATATGTTATATATTATTTACAATTATAAATGTATAAATAAATATTGTGTAATTTAAAATTTTATGGGAAAAATAGAATTGTATGAATGGTGATAAAATTTTGTCAAAGAAAAGGGGTAAAAATATAATAGTTGGATTATTTAGAATGAATTGATAAAATAAGTAAGCTAAAATTAAAAAATTTTAAATTTGGAGATGGTAAGCGATTGTTCAATAGAGAAGAGAAAAGAAAGGAACGAGCTTTGAAGAGAAAGATGTAATAGTTGTAAGGGACCGAAGAAGCCAGTGGCAGAGAAGGAAAGGAAGCTGTAGGAGAGCAAATATCTGCTAGAATTTGGGAGAGGTAGAAAGAGAAAGGGCTTTGTAAACATGGTAGAAACTTCGAGAGTCTGGATATTTTACTCTCTCTCTCTCTCTATGTATATATATATATACATACACACACACAAACACTTAATATGTGTATGTCATTTGTCTTTAGTATATATATATACATAATATACTTGATAATTAATATGCTTCTCACCGGAGTGACTTAACATGTCACACTTGTGAGACATTTCATTTTTGATTTTTATAATCTCCTTTCTTTATTAATAACAACATATGGAGTTTGATAATCCTGTGAGGAAGATTTGTAGCTATTGTTTTCTTTATTGAAAGTTTCATTCATCTTAATGATGCAACTATTATTTCTCAGCTTTATACTTCTTCCTCTTGGGCATCATAATTTAGAAGTTGGAAGATCTAGTCTGATAAAAGTTTCTGCGTAGGGGAGCTCTTCCAATTGTATTATGAAGATGTTGATAATTGATGGATGTATATGTTGAGGGTATTTTCTTGTTTTTTTTCCCCCTTAACGCGACCAGATTTAAGAAGGGACTCTCTCTAGACACACACATACATGCACACACACGCGCGCGCGCGCATACACACACGCACACACACACACACACACACACACACACACACACACACACACACACACACACACACACACAAGTATACTTAATATACTTAACAACTTAATACTTAATATACTTCTCACAAGTATGACCTGTGACACATTTTATTTTTGATTTTTATAATCTCCTTTCTTTGTTACATCATCATATGGGGTTTAACTGCAAGTTGGGTAAGATTTTTATCGGTATATATGCTCATGTCAAGATCCTTCTCTACTTTTTTTGCAATTTTACATGGAAGATGAAGGTTTCTATGACGAGACGACCATCTGTTGCTTTAATGCTAGATTGGTAGATGTATATTTAAAACCACTGTTGAGAGATCATCTCTTTTTTCTTCCTTGTAGTTTCTTGAGATAGAGAAAGTTTGGAGTTCTTCTTCCTTCACATTTTTGGACTAGAAAATGTGAATAGTTGCACATATTACAACAATGGAGCACCCTATGTGATATGTCGAGATTTACAAACACTTGATCTTCTATTTCAATCTTGAACTTTGCATTACAGCATTAAAAGGCTTGGTGTTACTGGTTCTTTAGCTAGAACTTCATCGTGTATAAACCTAGCACGATCGTGCACCGATGACGAGTAAAGGGGCGGGTCACGATCGTGCACCCCTGTTGAAAAAGGGTTCGGTCACTATCACTCCTGTTGAAAGAGGGTTCTGTCATGATCATGCCTATGTTGAAAAAGGGTTCGGTCATGATCGTGCACCCTTATTTAAAAAGGGTTATATCATGATCGTGTACTAAAAAAGGCAGAAGAGATAAGCACCTATCCTCGCCCTGCTAACTGTATTTCTATCTAGTAGCTTTATGTATCTAGGAAGTTATACTTTATGGAAGTAACATAATCTTATAGTATCTTTTGTACTTGTAACTACTTTTAGCACGATCGTGCACCCCTGATTCTGTCACTCTAACTTGTAACAATCAAATCTCCCAATTCTGATGTCCAAAAATTTCAATCTTTATACCAATGGAAAGCAAAGAGGATAAGCTACAATTTCTATGAAGACAACTTTGTCTGATTCAGCCTACATCAATATTGTTTAATCGATGAAAATCGCGTCACTAATTTTATCCCCATTTTTCTTCTTTGGCCTATTATGAGTTTTTACAAAATTCCAAAAGACCCAGATCCAACAAACACTAGACGTACATACATCAGCATAACAATTTCTTTTAAGTCTATCCAAGGCCATCTAACAACATACTGTACTTAACGAAGAATACTTGTGGTCACACCCATGAGGCATTTTATGATTTAAATTTTTAAAAAAAAACTTCAAAAATCTAGGTATTTTACTTAATACTTTATATATATACACTCTTATATATGTATGTCATTTGTCGTTAGTAAATATATACTTGATATACTTAATAATTAATATGCTTCTCATGGGAGTGACATAACATGTCACACTCGCGAGGCATTTCATTTTTTATTTTTACAATCTCCTTTCTTTGTTAACAACAACATATGGAGTTTGTTATATATATATATACTTAATATACTTAATTAATATGCTTCTCATGGGTGTGACTTAACATGTCACACCCGTGAGGTATTTCATTTCTAATTTTTTCAATCTCATTTGTTAATCCTGTAAAGAATGTAGCTGTCATTTTCTTCATTGAAAGTTTCATTCATCTTGATGATGAAACTATTATTTCTTAGCTTTATATTTCTTCCTCTTGGACATCTTAATTTAGAAGTTAGAAGATATAGTCTGATAGAAGTTTCTACGTGGGGGAGCTCTTCCACTTGTATTATGTAGATGTTGATAATTGATGGATGTATAAGTTGAGGGTATCTTGTTCTTTTCCTTTTAAGCAACCAAATTTGAGAGGGAACTTATATATATATATACACACACTAATGTACTTAATATACTTCTCACGGGTGTGACCCGTGAGGCATTTTATTTTTTATTTTTATAATCTTCTTTCTTTGTTAACAGCAACATATGGAGTTTAACTTGCAAGTTGGGATAAAATTTTTATCGATATATATGCTCATGTTATGATCCTTCTTTGCTCTTTTTGCAATTTTACACAGAAGATGAAGGTTTCTACGACGAGACGACCACTTGTTGCTTTGGTGCTAGATTAGTAAATGTATATTTAAAACCATAGTTGAGAGATCATCTCTTTTTTCTTCCTTATAGTTTCTTGAGATGGATGAAGTTTGGTGTTCTTCTTCCTTTACATTTTTGGACCAAAAAATGTGAGTAGTTGTGGGTATTACAACAATGGAGCAGCCCATGTGATATGAGTGGAGATTTACAAACACTTGGTCTTCTGTTTCAATCTTGAACTTCGTATTATAGACACTAAAGTGCTTGGTGTTGCAGATTCTTCAGCTAGAACTTCATCTTGTATAAACCTAGCACGATCGTGCACCGGTGACGAGTAAAGGGGTGGGTGCACGATCGTGTCATGATCATGCTAGTGCACGATTGTGCACCCCTACTGAAAAAGGGTTTGGTCACGATCGATCGTGCACCCCTATTGAAAGATGGTTCTATCACGATCGTGTTGAAAGATGGTTCTGTCACGATCGTGCACCCCTGATTTTGTCATTCTAACTTGTAACAATAAAATCTCTCAATTCTAATGTTAAAAAATCTCAAACTTTAGATCGATGGAAAGTTAAGAGGATAAGCTATAACTTCTATAAAGACAACTTTATCTGATTCGACCTACATCAATATAGTTTAATCAATGAAAATTGTGTCACTAATTCTATCCCCCTTTTTCTTCTTTTGCCTATTATGAGCTTTTACAAAATTCTAAAAGACCTAGATCTAATAAACACTAGATGTACATACATGACTCCTAGTATAATTGTTAGATATATGGTATATATCTTCTTATTTTGATTTGGCATATTTATTATTAATTAGACCTATAAGATATTAATTGGATGATGATAGCTAATCAAGTATCTTTGTTTGAATTGGATTCAAAAAGCTATTAGGGATAATCTTCTAATTGTGATAGAGTTCTATCTCTAATTGATGTGTATCTTGGCAAGATGTAGTGTGGATCATGGGTGCGTGGCCGAAGGGGGTATTGTTAGAATTTTCGTGTTAGGTGTTAATTGATTTTTGGGTGTAAGGTGTGTGTTTTTGTGTTGTATGGGTGTTGAATGGTTGTTTTGATGTTGGCTGTACGTTAGTGAGACTTTTGGTAGTGAACTATTTGATTGATGGTAAGCCTTTGGTTGGAGGACCTAGGTGTCGTTAATCTTTTATGTGGTTGTCGATTGGATGGATGGGAGTGCAGCTGTGTTTTGATTTCATCTTTGCGTGAATCAGCTTGAATTTTTCATTTTATGCTTCAACGCCTTTCCTTCGTGAAAGCATTCCTTGAGATAGTCTGTTTGGATTTATAGATGATTGGTTATTAGAAGAACTCCATCTTATGAAGACTCTTGAAGCATCTTGTGACCAAGGGGCTAAAGTGTCTATTTCCTTAGGTGTGCTTGTTGGCTAGGTTGTTGATGGAGATTTTGGTGCAGTTGTTATTTTTCTTTTAACATTGCGTGAACCAGCTATACAGATTTCTAACTCTTTAATGTCAAATTGCTAGTGACGTTTTCAAGATTCACGATTGAAAGTAAGGCACAAAATCCCAACAGTTGACTACGATAATTTTACTTGGTGAATTACTTCAGATCTGTCTTAGAAGGAGATGAATTTATTGGGAAGTCATTCCTTCCTATCTTAAATGTTTTCAATTTTGCTTTTAGTTATTTTAATCACTTAAGTTGTTTGTTAATTATTTGATTAATGTCTTTCATTAAAAGTTGTTGAGAACTCATGTTACTGGGTGTGAAAATCTTTCACGAGAAGTAAGGTTGAGAGATAGTGTGAAGGGTTGAGTGGTGTCAGCTCTGTAAAGCTTTGGGTAAATTTATTGTATTTCGGTGAAAGTATTAATCTGGGTGAGGACCCCGTAGACGTAAGCAACATTTGCCGAACTACGTTATCAAATTTCTGGTGTTATTTGTTATTTCATTTTTGATTGTTTTGTTTTTGTTTGTGCTAGAGAGGACCATGATAAAATTGGAAAGTTTGCAAAACTTCTACTTCCTACGATTTTTCAATTGGTATCAGAGCAAGGTCACCGATTTAGAACTTGGTAGCAAGTTGGTGCAGATCTTAGTTTCACAAACATGGCTACTAGAGAGGGTGCATCGATCACCAGACCACCACTGTTGGATGGATCTAACTATCTTATATGGAAATCATAGATGAAGGTCTTTATTCAAGCACAGGGAATAAGCGTATGGAACTCGATGTGACATGGCTGGACACATATGATGATTACTGACGATAAGGGAGAGACAATTCTAAAAGATCCATCTAAATGGACAAGAGTTGAAGAAGAGAGGGAAACTCACAAGCAATGCACGCAATTTTCAGTGTTGTTGATGAAGGATGCTTCTCAATGATATTAGCCAATGAATCGACTAAAGAAGTGTGAGATGCTTTGCAGACTATTCACGAAAGGTCTAAATTTGTGATAGCATCAAAACTACAGATGTTAGCTGTGAGGTTTGAAGAATTGAAGATGGATAAAGATGAGACTATTGGAGACTTTCATGAAATGTTGCGCTATATAGCGGATTAGGCACATCAACTCGGGAAGAAATATTCCAATCTGAAACTAGTTAAAAAGACGTTAAGATCACAACCTCCGAGATTTATTCCGAAAATTGTAGCAATTGAGGACGCCCACGACATGAATGATCTATCATTGGAAAAGGTAATTGGAATTCTTACAAATTTCGAAATGAATCTTTTAAGGGGTAAGCAAGAAAGAAGCAAAGGATTGACACTACAAGTTGAAATTAGAAAAGGTGTAAATGATGCGAAAGTTGAACCCAATGAGAATGAATATTTGGTACTACTTACACGAAATTTTGGTAAATGGATAAAATAAATGAAAAAGGACATACCCGAGTTTAGACAACATGGTGGGAGTTCATCAAATAACAACTTAAAACAACATGCCAAAACTCAAAAGGGTGAAAGGAAAGTGAAGAGAATCTAATGTCATGAATGTCAAGGCTTCGGGCACGTTCAAGCCAAATGTCCTAATACTTTGAAGAAGAGAAAAGGAAAATCTTTTACTAGCACTTGGAGTGAGAATAAATCTGAAAGTGAATATAGTAGTGAAGAAGAAATTGCTAATGGTGCTGCGTTAGTTGCTTTATATAACAAAAGTCCAGTTACTTGCTTAACAGTAAATGAGAAGGAAGCAATTGAAGACGAAAAAAGGGAAAATTCAAAAAATTTCGAGAAAAACACAAACAACTCAGCTTAAGACCTAATATCATATTATGATAGTGATGAAAGTGGCCTGGATGATAAAAAGGATAATATTTATGAGGCTTACAAAGTTATGTATGAAAAATGGGTGAAAACATGTAAAAAGAATGAAATATTGAAGGAACAGAATCTCTCTGTGAAGAACACCATCCCAAGAGTTAGAAAAGAAATTGATGTTTGCATTAGATGAGCTTAGTGAAGCTAGAATGAGATTGGTAAGTACCGAAAAGGGATTGAGAATCTTGAATGGAGGCACAGAAAAATTAGAAAAGTTAATAGAAGTCGTTAAGGTTAAAGGGGATGTTCAAGGCATTGTTTATAAGGGAGAGTGCTCTAAGGTGAATGGGGTAAAAAATAATATGTCCACATCCATTCGAGAAGAAGAAACATCAAGAAAGAATCGAAGATTTGTACCCACGTGTCATTTTTGTAGAGTCATTGGGCATATAAGGCTAAGATGTTACCAGTTACTGCAGATGCTATTTCAAAGAAGCCAAAGCCGAAGAATTCTACGTCTCTCACAAAAATCTCAACATTAACTCTTAGTACCGAAATCTACTTAGGTGAAAAAGAGTGAATTGCAAACTCTCGTGGTTCTTAAATCGATGAAGGCAACTTCACAAAATGGTTGGTATTTTGATAGTGGATATTCACATCACATTACAGGGGCAAAGAATTACTTAACTGATTATCAGAGTTGTATGGATGGTCATGTAACCTTTGGAGATATAAAAAAGGCTTTGGTAATTGGTAGAGGAACATTACGTGTGGATGGATAACCTCCTTTGGAGATATAAAAAAGGCTTTGTTAATTGGTAGAGGAACATTACGTGTGGATGGATAACCTCCTCTCAAGAATGTGCTCCATGTTAATATAAGCCAACTTTGTGATGATGGTTTGTTAGTTAAATTTACAAGTGATGAATACAGGGTGCTAATTGAACAAGGAGAATGTCTTGTGATCGGCAAGTGATAAGCTGAAAATTGCTACATACAGGTCATGACCACCTATAAATTAGCCATACATGACAATAACATTGATTTATGGCACCAAAAGCTTGGACATATAAATTTTGATCTCATTATCAAGTTGACAAAATTGGAAGCTGTGAAGGGTCTAGCCACAATGAACAAAGAAGGGAAATCAATTTGTAGTGCGAGCAAAATAGGTAAACAGAATAGAGTGTCACACAAAAAGGTTAGACACATTACCTCTTCATGCATATTTGAATTAATTCATATGGATTTGGTTGGTCCAACATAACATGATAGCATTGGCGAAATGAGATATTTTTTAACTTGTGTTGATGATTATTCGAGATATACCTGGGTATCATTTTTGAAAGAAAAATTAGATGTTTTCAAGGCTTTTAGAAACCTATGTGTGCATGTCGTGAATATGAAAAATATGACTATATTGAGAATTCGATCAGAACACATAAGAGAATTTGAGAATACAAGCTTTAATGACTTTTGTGCTGAGTATAGCATCATACAAGAGTTTTCAGCACCAAAAACTCCACAACAAAATGGAGTTTTTGAAAGGAAAAATAGAACACTTCAAGAAATGGTTAGATCTAGGTTGAATGGAAGTAAATTATCTATGCAATCTTGGGCTGAAGCAGTTAATACATCATGTTACATATGTAACAAAGTTTATCTTCAAAACATCTTGACCAAGACATCTTATGAACTCTAGAAGGGAAAGAAACCAGATGTGAGTTACTTTAATGTTTTTTGCAATAAGTGCTACATTCTTAGAGATCAGGGAATAAATCAAAAAATTCGAGAGCAAAAGTGATGAAGGAATCTTCATTGGTTATTAATCTTATAGTAAAGCTTAATGAGTATATAATAAAAGAACTAAGAAAGTGCTAGAGTCCATAAATGTTGTGATAGATGATGTATCTTTGTTAAATGGTCAAGTGGCAGAAGAAAATCTACATAATCGATCCTCTGAACTAGCTCAAACAAGCAACGAGAAAAGATTGAAAAATTGCCTAGATTTGTAGCCAGTTGTGACTGATTAAGTAACTGTGTGAATTACAAAACTGTCAGTTGCTTCAGATGATGAATCAATTGAAACACTAGATGTGGAAATTATTTCTTCAAAGATTCAAAACTCGAGAGAAGATGATTTGGACCAGGATTCATCCTCTTGAATCAGAAAAAAAAATTATCCAGTAGAGAATATCATTGGAGATGTTCGTGAAAGAAGAAAAACAAGGGAAAGAAAATGGGTTGATTATCGAGAACTTGCAGGATGCTTGTGCTACATATCTTCATTCGAGCCAAAGAACATTCAAGAAGCTCTACAAGATGAGTTCTAGGAAGCAGCTTTGCAAGATGAATTGATTCAATTTGTTCGGAATGATGTATAGGAATTATTGCCAAGATCACCGGATACCATTGTGATTGGAACAAAATAGGTGTTTTGAAATAAAACAGATGAAAAGGGTAATGTAACCAGAAATAAAATAAGACCAGTAGCTCAGGAATATTCTCAGATGGAAGGAATAGACTTTGACAAAACTTTTGCACCAGTGGCACGACTTGAGTCTATCAAACTATTATTGAGTATAGCATGCGTAAAGGGGTTTAAGCTTTATCAAATGGATGCGTAAAAGGATTTATTGATTTAGCCCATACAAACCACATTTTCAAGTTAAAGAAAGCCCTTACGGTCTCAATCAAGCAACAAGAGCTTGATATGAAAGGCTCATACAATATCTCATTAGGCAAGGATATAAACAAGGTAGCGTTGACAAAACTCTATTTATTAAAAAGTTTAAATATGATTTTGTGATTGCTTAGATCTATATTGATAACATTGTGTTTGGTGCCACACATCCGAAGATGGTAGATGAATTTGTTGAATTAATAACATCTGAATTTGAAATGAGTATGGTAGGTGAGTTGAATTTATTTTTGGGTTTGCAAGTTAAACAAGTGCAGGATGGAATTTTTATATCACAAACCAAATATTCCATTAGTCTAATTAAGAAGTTCGGTCTTGAGAATGTCAGACTTGTGAGAATGCTTATAAGTGTTTAACAAAACTAAACAGAGATGAGAATGGTAAAAGTGTTGACGTCAGTCTATATCAAAGCATGATAGGAGGTTTATTATATTGGACTACAAGTAGGTCAGATATCTGTTTCAGCGTTGGTGTATGTGCTCGCTATCAAGCCAACCCAAAAGAAACAAATCTGACAACGGTCAAGAGGATTATTAGGTATGTAAGTGGAACATCTGATTTTGGGATATAGTATACATCTGACTCTACATCTTATCTAGCTGGATATAGGTGATACGGATTGGGCTGGAAACTTAGACGATCAGAAAAGCTCTTTAGGAGATTGTTTCTTCATAGGAAACAATTTGATCTCTTGTATAGCAAGAAGCAGAATTCAATTCCACTATCAACTGTTAAGGCAGAATATATCGTTGTAGGTAGTTATTGTTCACAACTTCTTTGCATGAAACAAATGTTAGAAGATTATGGGATTGATTAGAATGTGTTGACTATCTTAGGTGATAACAAGAGTGCCATAGACATCTTTAAGAATCCAATTTAGCATTCAAGAATGAAACATATTGATCTCAGGTATCACTTTATTCGAGAGCTTGTGGAAAGCAAAATAGTCACTTTGTCACATGTATCTACGGAAAAGCAGTTGGTAGATATTTTTACGAAACCTCTTAATATAGTAAGGTTTGAACTTCTTCGAGGGGCTTTGGGGCTTTTTGCTTTAAATTATTGATGTATTATTTTTTAATTAAAAAAGGAAAAGAAAAGTTTAAAAATTGTCTTCTTTAGTTCTTCTTTAATTTTTATGTTGCCATTGTTGTCTCATCTTTTTAGTAGTTTGCATTGTAGCTTTTATTTGGCTCCACCGAAGACTCTTCAGCTCTCTCATCAGTATGGGTCTCTCTCTCTCTTTCAAGCATATCTCTCGGTGTTTTGAATGGTGACAAATTGTCATTTTGATGTGCATATGATTCTTCCGCTGCATCTACTGTTGATTTTTATGTTACTTTATTTGTTGAGATTGATTGCATTGAAGGCATTCTTCGTTTTAATACTATTGTCTTATGGGGGAGTTATTAGGTTGTTTATGGTGACTGTTCCATTCAGGGGGAGATTTCAAGGTATATGTGTAACTATTTATATTACTTTTTGGCATCTTTTTGTCCCAAGGGGGAGAACTTTGGATGATTGGATTATTGTTTTTATAGATGCTCTTTGGAACTTGATGATGTATTGAGGGTGACTATTTGTCATATGAATTATGAGTTTGATACTTATATGTCCAATTATGTTATTCAAGGGGAATTTCTTATTTGTGACAAATAATGTCAAAAGGGGGGAGATTGTTAGATATATGGTAAATATCTTCTTATTTTATTTTGACATATTTATTATTAAATGGACCTATATGATATTAATTGGTTGAAGATAGTTAATCAAGTATCTTTATTTGACTTAGATTCAAAAAGATATTAGGGATAATCTTCTAATTGTGATAGAGTTCTATCTCTAATTGATGTGTATCTTGGCAAGATGTAGTATGGATCATGGGTGCATGGTTGAAAGGGGTATAGTTAGAATTTTCGTGTCAGGTGTTAATTGATTTTTGGGTGTAAGGTGTGTGTTTTAGTGTTGTTTAGGTGTTGATTAGTTATTTTGATGTTGGCTGCATGTTAGTGAGACTTTTGGTGGTGAACTTGTTTGTTTGGTGGTAAGCCTTTGGCTAGAGGACCTAGGTGATGTTGATCTTTTGCGTGGTTGTTGATTGGCTAGATAGGACTGTAGTTGTGTTTTGATTTCAACTTTGCGTGAATCAGCTTGAAAATTTTATTTTATACTTCAACTTCTTTCCTTCGTGAAAGCATTCCATGAAATAGTCTATTTGGATTTATAGCTGATTGGTTATTAAAAGAACTCCATCTTATGAAGACTTTTTGAGCTTCTTGTGACCAAGGGGGCTAAAGTGTCTATTGCCTTGAGTGTGCTTGTTGACTGGGTTGTCAATGGAGATTTTGGTGCAATTTTGATTTTGCTTTTGACATTACATGAATCAACTATCCAGATTTCCAGCTCTTCAACGTCAAATTGCTAGTGACATTTTCAAGATTCATGATTGAAAGTAAGGCACAAAATCCCAATAGTTGGCTACGACAATTTTACTTGGTGAACAACTTCAGATCTGTCTTAGAAGGAGCTGAATTTATCGGGAAGTCTTTCGTACCTATCTCAAATGTTTTCAATTTTGCTTCTAGTTATTTTAATCACTTGAGTTGTTCGTTAACTATTTGATTAATGTCTTTCATTAAAAGTTGCTGAAAAAAATCTGCTGTTGAGGTTAACACGAGTTGGTTGTGTTACTAGGTGTGAAAATCTTTTAGGGGAAGTGAGGTTGGGAGATATTGTCAAGGGTTGCGTGGTGTAGGCTCAGTAAAGCCTTGAGTAAATCTATTATACTTCGGTGAAAGTATTAATTTGAATGAGGGCCACATAGATGTAGGTAAGGTATGCCGAACTGCATTATCAAATTTTTGGTGTTATTTGTTATATTATTTTTGTTTGTTTAGTTTTTGTTTGTATTAGAGACGACCACGATAAAATTGGAAAGTTTGAAAAGCTTTTACCTCCTATGGTTTTTCAATAACAGTTTCTTTTAAGTCTATCCAAGGCCATTTAACAGCATACTATACTTAATGAAGAATACTTGTGGTGAGTCACACCTATGAGGCATTTCATGATTTTAATTGTTTTTTAGGAAATTCGAGAGTCTAGGTATATGTATATATATATAGACACACACACTTAATATATGTATGTCATTTATCGTTAGTATATGTATACTTAATAATTAATATGCTTCTCACGGGAGTGACTTAACATGTCACACCTGTGAGGCATTTCATTTCTGATTTTTATAGTCTCCTTTCTTTGTTAACAATAGCATATAGAGTTTGTTAATCCTATAAGGAAGATTTGTAGCTGTTGTTTTCTTCATTGAAAGTTTCATTCATCTTGATGATGCAACTATTGTTTCTCAGCTTTATACTTCTTCCTCTTGGGCATCTTAATTTAGGAGTTGGAAGATCTAATCTTATAGAAGTTTCTGCATAGGGGAGCTCTTCCAATTATATTATGTAGATGTTGATAACTGATGGATGTATATGTTGAGGGTATCTTTTTTTTTTCCATTTACGCAACTAGATTTGAGAGGGGACTTATATATATACACATACTAATATACTTAAAAACTTAATACTTAATATACTTCTCACGGGTGTGACTTAACAGGTCAGAACCGTGGGGCATTTTATTTTTGATTTTTATAAAGTCCTTTCTTTGTTAACAGCAACATGTGGAGTTTAACTTGCAAGTTGGGATAAAATTTTTATTGGTATATATGTTTATGTCATGATATGTTGGTCCCGAGTCTTGGTTCCTTATTTCATAGTGTCAATGGGCCCCAAAAAATTGAGTACATTTACAAAACACATATTTATATCAAAATGCAAGGGTTTAAAAATTTTTGGTAGGAGTAAAAACATTTAAACAACAACTGGACAAATTAGACAAAATTCACAATCATGACTTACAAAAATCATGGCCGTGAGTTTCATCTCTCACGCTTGTGAGGGAAGGGCATCGCAATTATGCTTATGCACGATCTCGAAAAATGATGAACAAGGGCGAAAAATTAAGAGGAGTCGAGATCATGCTTCGTAACAATCGTGACTCTTAAGAATAATCCACAACATGATTGCGACTTTTAAGAAATTCTGGGATTGTCGCGATCGTGCTTCGTCACAATCGCGACTTCCTAGTCGTGCACCCTTACTTCCAACAACATAACTTTCAATCCAAAAATTCAAAAATTTCAAACTTTATGTCATTAAAAAGGAAGATCTACAACTTTCATGAAGACTAATTTGCTCAATTATGCCTTGATCAATCCAGTTTAATCCTTAAAGTTTTAGTTCACTTATTAACCCCTTTCTTCTCTTACTCTCTCCCATCTATTGATATATACTTCCTTACAAAACAGAAGACCCAAATCTAACAAACATAAACCATATATACAAAACTCCCATTAAAAAAATTTTGACTCCAGAAAAATCTATTCCAAAAGACCTCATCTACTAATAATTCTGTTCCCAACTGAATAATATGGCAAATTCTAATAGAAGAACTTTGAACATAAATAGAAGAAAATTCTTTACTCTTACTGTCATTCATCTTTCAATCAAAACAGAGTGGGTACATTACTCTAAGTACAAATAAAAGCCACATCAGTAACATAATTACAAAATACAATCAGAAATGTTTATGCTGATATGCTTCTAAAGTTACCAAAAATGATCCGCGCTAACTTAGTTACAAAAAGTTTGAAATTCTTGGAGATTGCCAAAACTTTGCAAGGCTCAGTAATGATCTGTTGATTTTCCACCTGAGGAGTGAAAATTTTGTGGAGTGAGTCGGGAAGCTCAGTGGCTAATATGATTATAGCCAGTAACAACGAACCAGACACAATTCCGCCACACACACGCACACACACACACACTCACACATATAGCATTATTTTGAATTACAACAGATCACAACAATCACATTTTAAATTTGACAATTTTTACATAAACATGGAATACTTCATCTCACAATCAGATTACAAAATCAATTTATAATCAAACCGTGAAACTCAATTATTCTATATACTCAACAATTCAAGAAGAAATGCACAAACATAATGGCTTGAGAGTTTCGTGGAACGAAACAAAGAAACCGAAGTTTACACCGTGAAACAAAACGAGTCCAATTTCTCATGATCTTCTGGCCTCAAGCGGGCAACTGGGAGAAAGCTATAGGTCATCGTGCACGTGACTAACGAAACGGATTCCTCTCTTGCCCACATAAGCAGATTTTCAATGCTGATACATTTCATAATATATTCATGCATTCATGCTTCTTAAATTTTTCGTTTTTCATTAACACAAAAGCAACATAATTCTTACAAAGCAACATTATATACATTCACAAAACATTTTTCCCACATTCACAATGAGTAAAAAAAACATATTTAACATACATACACACAATTATTTCTGCTCATCATCACAAAAACTATAAACATATTGCCCTCCTATTTTTGCTATACATCCAAGCTCAATCTTGTTCTTCTCCTTGTTCTTGATTTTGACTTGTTCCCTTCAAACAAGCATTTTTTCATTTAATCATCATACACGAATATAACTTCCATAAATCTCTACTATCCAAAAATAAGCTTAGATTTAATCCATTCTTGGATCTAGCTAAATGCTCATAAAAATCTAAAAACATAAATCTCTTATTCATCTTCTTTCTCTCTTTATTTCAACTCATAAAAACCTAGCTTCTCTACTTTCTTCTCTTATCAAAACAAGAAAAGAAGATAGAGGTTACCAAAAAATTCTACTGAATCTTCTTCTTCCTCTTCTTTCTCCTCTCTTTTTCTTTCCTTCTTCTTCTTTTCTGGTTCATTTTCTTCTTCTCCTTTCTACGATTCCCTCTCTTTTTCTCTGTTAATACACAAGTCTCTCTCCTTTTTCCTAACCTCTTAAACATATCTCTTCCTTACACGACTCTCTCACTCTCTCTAGTTTCTTCTAGGTTCTTCTACCATTTCTCTATTTCTTTCTTTCTTACACGAACACGTCTCTTTCTTTCTTATTCTTATTCTTATTTTATTATTAATTTTATTATTATTATTATTTTTTCCAACACACTTCACTCACGCACCCATCATTTATTTCTTCAACTCTTATTAATCTAAGACAAATTCTAATCTCCCAAACTTACCCTTCTATATTTATTCTAATACCTTTTAACTCCTTAACTTAATTCCAACACTTCCATTTAATCCATACAATCATATGTAAATAATAATTTATCTAATTAAACTCCAAAATTATTGACTCACAAATTCTTATTTTTACTTATGGCGAAACGCCATCAAAATTTCATTTAACAATTCTAACTTCCGAAAAATTCAGGGTCCAACAATTCTCCTCCCCTTAAAGAATTTCATCCTCGAAATTCTTACTAACATACCTTGTCAAGGCGATATGATACTCTTAAAACATTTTATCTTCTACTTGCTATTCCATATCTCTTCAGCATTGATCCACTTAACTCTTTTATATTCTTGAGTCACGCAAATTCTAAGACAAATTAATTTTCACGTCATATACAATCATTCACTTGCATTTATAATGTACCATCGCTTTCACATTTCAATTTTATCAGATCTAAATTCTGTTAACAATAACAACAAAAACATCACCTCAAATTTATGAATCTCATAATATGGGTAGGCTTCTTCACATTAAACAAAATTGATGCACTCTCTATAGCATATTCAACTTCTTCTGCCTGATTCTTAGTTAGAAATAGGACTCCAATATTCATTTCTGATTTGTTTAATAATCATTCATTCCTAGAAATGGAACATTTAACACCTGTGATATGATTCGATAAAACATCCATATCATAAGAAGGTTTCTCACCTCAATTCTCAACACTGCTTTCATAAGCTTTATAAATCAACTATATTCATCATTACTGTTTCAACCATTCTTAATGCCTTAATAAAATGAATTCCAACTGTTCATGATATTTCAATAGAATCAATTACTCTCATATCTCTCATAATCAGAATATTCTATATAATAAAGCTTGATGAAACAAGAGACATATTCATTTACTCTTATCTTAATATATACCATCAAAATCATTACATCTTATCTAAAAATGTATTTTCGACAAGTCACTAATTAATATCTCATACTAACGATACTTCAATTTCAATGGATTCTAAATAACATTACAATATTCTATGACTATTCAAAAGTTACTTCTCCATAGTAGTTACCTATTTAATATAACAACCTAATCCCTTACTTCCATTGCGTTACTCTAATTCATCTCATAATTTTTAACTATAGAGATCATAAATTACTTCCTATATCATATCCAAATATAAATTTCATATGTACTCAGTCATATTATCGACCAATGTAACCACAATATCGAATATGTACTTTTAATAGTTGATCAACATGACCTTAAAAACTTCTACATGTATCATTATCATTTATTTCATCTTCTATATGTACGTTCTTATTCAATTCAAAATTATAGACACATAACCACCTTGAGCTTCTGATACCAGATCATAACCCTCATCGCATTAATTAACAATCACTTTAAATCCCAAGTCCAACCCTTTAATTTTACTTTGCTTATACATTTGAAATCTTGTCATTTCCACCTATGTCTCTATTTCTTTCTCAAACAATTTATAAAAATATATATTCGCATCCATATCAATTCAAGTACCTATCCACAATAAAATTCCATCGCCATATTTGCTGACATAACCATAAATACTGAATTTATGTCTAACACATCAGACTATGTGGTATTTCTTATTTCTAGATATCCACAAACTTTCATTGTCTCACACTCGAAACAATCACCGTTCTTCTCATTTTTTCTAATAGCTCCAACTCTTAACGAAAGTCCATACGTGGGACTTAAGCAATTACAATTACTGAAATTCTATACTCATATGTGTTCTTCTCTAATGATGTGGGAATTAGGTGCAGCAGATCCTTGCAAAAACTCCTCGTGTTCTTCCATAAGGTGGCATTTTACTCCTTCAATAAAATATTTTCATTTAACTTATTTTCATTTTAAATGTTATGTCCTACGTGTATGCATGTCAATGCAATCAATCAATTTAACACAATAAAAATTAGTCACATGGCATAATAATTCATAACATAACATATTCTAAGCCTAGGAATCCTTAGACACCGTGGGCTCTGATACCAAAGATGTTAGCCCTGCGTCTCGGTTCCTTATTTCGTGGCATTAATGGGCCCCAAAAAATTGAGTACATTTACAAAACATATATTTATATCAAAATAGAAGGGTATAAAAATTTTTGGAGGGAGTAAAAACATTTAAACAACAACGAGACAAATTAGACAAAAATCACGGCCGTGACTTGCAAAAATCACGGCCGTGAGGGCCATGTCATGGGCATGAGTTTCCTCTCTCATGCCCGTGAGAGAAGGACAAGCACGATCGCGATAGATGATGAACAGGGGTGAAAAATCAAGGGGAGTCGCAATCATTACGAAGAATAATCCGGAGGTCGTGATTGTGTTGTGTCACGATCACAGCTTTTAAGAAATTCTGGGATTGTCGCGATCGTGCTTTGTCGCGATTACGACTTCCCAGTTGCGTACCCTCACTTCCAAACAACATAACTTTCAATCCAGAAATTCAAAAATTTCAAACTTTATGTCATTAAAAAGATGAAAGGAAGATCTACAACTTTCATGAAGACCAATTTGTTCAATTCTGCCTAGATCAATCCAGTTTAATCCTTAAAGTTTTAGTTCACTTATTAACCCCTTTCTTCTCTTATTTTCTCCCGTTTGTTCATGAATACTTCCTTACAAAACAGAAGACCCAAATCCAACAAACATAAAACATACATACAAAACTCTCATTAAAAAAAATTGACTCTAGAAAAATCTATTCCAAAAGACCTCATCTACTAATAATTCTATTCCCAACCGAATAATATAGCAAATTTTGATAGAATAACTTTGAACATAAATAGAAGAAAATTCTGTACTCTTGCTGTCATTCATCTTTCAATCAAAACAGAGTGGGTACATTACTCCAAGTACAAACAAAAGCTAGATCAATAACATAATTACAAAATGCAATCAAAAATGTTCATGCTGATATGCTTCTAAAGTTACCAAAAAATGATCCGCACTAACTTAGTTACAAAAAGTCTGGAATTCTTGGAGATTGCCAAAACTTTGCAAGGCTCAGTAATGATCTGCTGATTTTCACCTGAGAAGTGGAAAATTTGTGGGGTGAGCTGGGAAGCTCAGTAGCTAATATGTTTATAACTAGTGATAACGAACCAGACATAATTCTAGCGCACACACACACAGATATATATATATAATTTTGAATTACAACATATCACAACAATCATATTCTAAATTTGACAATTTTTACATAAACATGGAATACTTCATCTCACAAATCAGATTACAAAATCAATTTACAATCAAACCATGAAACTCAATTATGCTATATACTCAACAATTCAAGATGCAATGCACAAATATAATGGTTCGAGAGTTCCGTGGAACGAAACGGAGAAACCGAAGTTTACACCGTGAAACAAAATAAGTCCGATTTCTCAGGATCTCGTGGCCTCAAGTGGGCAACCAGGAGAAGGCTATAGGTCATTGTACATGTGACTAACGAAACGGATTCCTCTCTTGCCCATATAAGCAGATTTTCAATGCTGATACATTTCATAACATATTCCTGCTTTCATGCTTCTCAAATTTTTTGTTTTTCATTAACACAAAAGCAACAGAATTTTTACAAAGCAACATTATATACATTCATAGAACATTTTTCCCACATTCACAATGAGTAAAAACAAACATATTTAATATACATACACACAATTATTTCAGCTCATCATCACAAAAACTATAAAGATATTACCTACCTATTTTTCTTATACATCCAAGCTCAATCTTGTTCTTCTTCTTCTTCTTGATTTTGACTTTTTTGTTCCCTTCAAACAACTATGTTTTCCCTTCAAACAAGCATTTTTTCATTTAATCATCATACACGAATATAACTTCCATAAATCTCTACTATCCAAAAATAAGCTTAGATTTAATCCATTCTTGGATCTAGCTAAATGCTCATAAAAATCTAAAAACATAAATCTCTTATTCATCTTCTTTCTCTCTTTATTTCAACTCATAAAAACCTAGCTTCTCTACTTTCTTCTCTTATCAAAACAAGAAAAGAAGATAGAGGTTACCAAAAAATTCTACTGAATCTTCTTCTTCCTCTTCTTTCTCCTCTCTTTTTCTTTCCTTCTTCTTCTTTTCTGGTTCATTTTCTTCTTCTCCTTTCTACGATTCCCTCTCTTTTTCTCTGTTAATACACAAGTCTCTCTCCTTTTTCCTAACCTCTTAAACATATCTCTTCCTTACACGACTCTCTCACTCTCTCTAGTTTCTTCTAGGTTCTTCTACCATTTCTCTATTTCTTTCTTTCTTACACGAACACGTCTCTTTCTTTCTTATTCTTATTCTTATTTTATTATTAATTTTATTATTATTATTATTTTTTCCAACACACTTCACTCACGCACCCATCATTTATTTCTTCAACTCTTATTAATCTAAGACAAATTCTAATCTCCCAAACTTACCCTTCTATATTTATTCTAATACCTTTTAACTCCTTAACTTAATTCCAACACTTCCATTTAATCCATACAATCATATGTAAATAATAATTTATCTAATTAAACTCCAAAATTATTGACTCACAAATTCTTATTTTTACTTATGGCGAAACGCCATCAAAATTTCATTTAACAATTCTAACTTCCGAAAAATTCAGGGTCCAACAATTCTCCTCCCCTTAAAGAATTTCATCCTCGAAATTCTTACTAACATACCTTGTCAAGGCGATATGATACTCTTAAAACATTTTATCTTCTACTTGCTATTCCATATCTCTTCAGCATTGATCCACTTAACTCTTTTATATTCTTGAGTCACGCAAATTCTAAGACAAATTAATTTTCACGTCATATACAATCATTCACTTGCATTTATAATGTACCATCGCTTTCACATTTCAATTTTATCAGATCTAAATTCTGTTAACAATAACAACAAA
This sequence comes from Erythroxylum suave, assembly GCA_027563595.1. Lineage (NCBI taxonomy): Eukaryota > Viridiplantae > Streptophyta > Magnoliopsida > Malpighiales > Erythroxylaceae > Erythroxylum > Erythroxylum suave. The sequence goes on from JAOSBN010000009.1 coordinate 28,058,601, forward strand.
AACATCACCTCAAATTTATGAATCTCATAATATGGGTAGGCTTCTTCACATTAAACAAAATTGATGCACTCTCTATAGCATATTCAACTTCTTCTGCCTGATTCTTAGTTAGAAATAGGACTCCAATATTCATTTCTGATTTGTTTAATAATCATTCATTCCTAGAAATGGAACATTTAACACCTGTGATATGATTCGATAAAACATCCATATCATAAGAAGGTTTCTCACCTCAATTCTCAACACTGCTTTCATAAGCTTTATAAATCAACTATATTCATCATTACTGTTTCAACCATTCTTAATGCCTTAATAAAATGAATTCCAACTGTTCATGATATTTCAATAGAATCAATTACTCTCATATCTCTCATAATCAGAATATTCTATATAATAAAGCTTGATGAAACAAGAGACATATTCATTTACTCTTATCTTAATATATACCATCAAAATCATTACATCTTATCTAAAAATGTATTTTCGACAAGTCACTAATTAATATCTCATACTAACGATACTTCAATTTCAATGGATTCTAAATAACATTACAATATTCTATGACTATTCAAAAGTTACTTCTCCATAGTAGTTACCTATTTAATATAACAACCTAATCCCTTACTTCCATTGCGTTACTCTAATTCATCTCATAATTTTTAACTATAGAGATCATAAATTACTTCCTATATCATATCCAAATATAAATTTCATATGTACTCAGTCATATTATCGACCAATGTAACCACAATATCGAATATGTACTTTTAATAGTTGATCAACATGACCTTAAAAACTTCTACATGTATCATTATCATTTATTTCATCTTCTATATGTACGTTCTTATTCAATTCAAAATTATAGACACATAACCACCTTGAGCTTCTGATACCAGATCATAACCCTCATCGCATTAATTAACAATCACTTTAAATCCCAAGTCCAACCCTTTAATTTTACTTTGCTTATACATTTGAAATCTTGTCATTTCCACCTATGTCTCTATTTCTTTCTCAAACAATTTATAAAAATATATATTCGCATCCATATCAATTCAAGTACCTATCCACAATAAAATTCCATCGCCATATTTGCTGACATAACCATAAATACTGAATTTATGTCTAACACATCAGACTATGTGGTATTTCTTATTTCTAGATATCCACAAACTTTCATTGTCTCACACTCGAAACAATCACCGTTCTTCTCATTTTTTCTAATAGCTCCAACTCTTAACGAAAGTCCATACGTGGGACTTAAGCAATTACAATTACTGAAATTCTATACTCATATGTGTTCTTCTCTAATGATGTGGGAATTAGGTGCAGCAGATCCTTGCAAAAACTCCTCGTGTTCTTCCATAAGGTGGCATTTTACTCCTTCAATAAAATATTTTCATTTAACTTATTTTCATTTTAAATGTTATGTCCTACGTGTATGCATGTCAATGCAATCAATCAATTTAACACAATAAAAATTAGTCACATGGCATAATAATTCATAACATAACATATTCTAAGCCTAGGAATCCTTAGACACCGTGGGCTCTGATACCAAAGATGTTAGCCCTGCGTCTCGGTTCCTTATTTCGTGGCATTAATGGGCCCCAAAAAATTGAGTACATTTACAAAACATATATTTATATCAAAATAGAAGGGTATAAAAATTTTTGGAGGGAGTAAAAACATTTAAACAACAACGAGACAAATTAGACAAAAATCACGGCCGTGACTTGCAAAAATCACGGCCGTGAGGGCCATGTCATGGGCATGAGTTTCCTCTCTCATGCCCGTGAGAGAAGGACAAGCACGATCGCGATAGATGATGAACAGGGGTGAAAAATCAAGGGGAGTCGCAATCATTACGAAGAATAATCCGGAGGTCGTGATTGTGTTGTGTCACGATCACAGCTTTTAAGAAATTCTGGGATTGTCGCGATCGTGCTTTGTCGCGATTACGACTTCCCAGTTGCGTACCCTCACTTCCAAACAACATAACTTTCAATCCAGAAATTCAAAAATTTCAAACTTTATGTCATTAAAAAGATGAAAGGAAGATCTACAACTTTCATGAAGACCAATTTGTTCAATTCTGCCTAGATCAATCCAGTTTAATCCTTAAAGTTTTAGTTCACTTATTAACCCCTTTCTTCTCTTATTTTCTCCCGTTTGTTCATGAATACTTCCTTACAAAACAGAAGACCCAAATCCAACAAACATAAAACATACATACAAAACTCTCATTAAAAAAAATTGACTCTAGAAAAATCTATTCCAAAAGACCTCATCTACTAATAATTCTATTCCCAACCGAATAATATAGCAAATTTTGATAGAATAACTTTGAACATAAATAGAAGAAAATTCTGTACTCTTGCTGTCATTCATCTTTCAATCAAAACAGAGTGGGTACATTACTCCAAGTACAAACAAAAGCTAGATCAATAACATAATTACAAAATGCAATCAAAAATGTTCATGCTGATATGCTTCTAAAGTTACCAAAAAATGATCCGCACTAACTTAGTTACAAAAAGTCTGGAATTCTTGGAGATTGCCAAAACTTTGCAAGGCTCAGTAATGATCTGCTGATTTTCACCTGAGAAGTGGAAAATTTGTGGGGTGAGCTGGGAAGCTCAGTAGCTAATATGTTTATAACTAGTGATAACGAACCAGACATAATTCTAGCGCACACACACACAGATATATATATATAATTTTGAATTACAACATATCACAACAATCATATTCTAAATTTGACAATTTTTACATAAACATGGAATACTTCATCTCACAAATCAGATTACAAAATCAATTTACAATCAAACCATGAAACTCAATTATGCTATATACTCAACAATTCAAGATGCAATGCACAAATATAATGGTTCGAGAGTTCCGTGGAACGAAACGGAGAAACCGAAGTTTACACCGTGAAACAAAATAAGTCCGATTTCTCAGGATCTCGTGGCCTCAAGTGGGCAACCAGGAGAAGGCTATAGGTCATTGTACATGTGACTAACGAAACGGATTCCTCTCTTGCCCATATAAGCAGATTTTCAATGCTGATACATTTCATAACATATTCCTGCTTTCATGCTTCTCAAATTTTTTGTTTTTCATTAACACAAAAGCAACAGAATTTTTACAAAGCAACATTATATACATTCATAGAACATTTTTCCCACATTCACAATGAGTAAAAACAAACATATTTAATATACATACACACAATTATTTCAGCTCATCATCACAAAAACTATAAAGATATTACCTACCTATTTTTCTTATACATCCAAGCTCAATCTTGTTCTTCTTCTTCTTCTTGATTTTGACTTTTTTGTTCCCTTCAAACAACTATGTTTTCCCTTCAAACAAGCATTTTTTCATTTAATCATCATACACGAATATAACTTCCATAGATCTCTACTATCCAAAAATAAGCTTATATTTAATCCATTCTTGGTTAATCTAACTAGAAGAAATAAATCTAGCTAAAGGTTCATAAAAATCTAAAAAAATAAATCTCTTATTTGTCTTCTTTCTCTCTTTATTTCAACTCACAAAAACCTAGCTTCTCTACTTTCTTCTCTTATCAAAACAAGAAAAGAAGATAGAGGTTACCAAAAAAATTCAACTAAATCTTCTTGTTCCTATTCTTTCTCCTCTCTTTTTCTTTCCTTCTTCTTCTTTTTTGGTTCATTTTCTGCTTCTCCTTTCTACGACTCCCTCTCTTTTTCTTTCTTAATACACAAGTCTCTCTCCTTTTTCCTAACCTCTTAAACATGTCTCTCCCTTACACGGCTCTCTCACTCTCTCTAGTTTCTTCTGGGTTCTTCTACCATTTCTCTATTTCTTTCTTTCTTACACGAACACGTCTCTTTCTTTCTTATTCTTATTTTATTTTTATTTTTTTTCCAACACACTTCACTCACGCACCCATCATTTATTTCTTCTTCTCTTATTAATCTAAGACAAACTCTAATCTCCCAAAGTTTCCCTTCTATATTTATTCTAATACCTTTTAACTCCTTAACTTAATTTCAACACTTCCATTTAATCCATAAAATAATATGTAAATAATAATATATCTAATTAAACTCCAAAAATTATTGACTCACAAATTCTGATTTTTACTCATGGAGAAATGCCATCAAATTTTCATTTAATAATTCTAACTTTTGAAAATTTTGGGGTCCAACATGATCCTTCTCCACTCTTTTCGCAATTTTACGTGGAAGATGAAGGTTTCTACAATGAGACGACCACCTCTTGCTTTGGTGCTAGATTGGTAGATGTATATTTAAAATCACAGTCGAGATCATCTCTTTTTTCTTCCTTGTAGGTTCTTGAGATAAATGGAGTCTGGTGTTCTTCTTCCTTTATGTTTTTGGACCAGAAAATGTGAGCAGTTGTAGGTATTACAACAATGGAGCACCCTATGTGATATGTCTGCAGATTTACAAACACTTAGTCTTCTGTTTCAATCCTAAACTTCACATTACAGACATTAAAGTGCTTGGTGTTGCAGGTTCTTCAGCTAGCACTTCATCATCTATAAACCTAGCATGATCGTGCAGCGGTGACGAGTAAAAGGGCAGTGGCACGATCGTGCACCCCTATTGAAAAAGGGTTCGGTCACTATCGTGCCCTGTTGAAAAAGGTTTCTGTCACGATCATATTACATCATTGTTGAAAAAGGGTGGCACGATTGTGCACCCCTGATTCTATCACTCTAATTTGTAACAATCAAATTTCTCAATTCTAATGCCCAAAAATTTCAAAATTTAAACCAACGGAGAGCTAAGAGGATAAGTTAGAACTTCTATGAAGACAACTTTGTCTGATTTGACCTACATCAATACAGTTTATTCGATGAAAATTACGTCACTAATTTTATCCTCCTTTTCTTCTTTTGCCTATTATGAGCTTTTACAAAATTCCAAAAGACCCAGATCGAATAAGCACTAGATGTACATATATGATTCTCAGCATAATAATTTCTTTTAAGTCTATCCAAAGCCATCTATCAACATACTATACTTAATGAAGAATACTTGTGGTCTTAACATGTCACACTCGTGAGGCATTTCATGATTTTAATTTTTTAGGAACTTCGAGAGTCTGGGTAGTTTAATTTACACTTTACACGAGCGCGCGAGCACACACACACACACTTAATATATGTGTGTCATTTGTCATTAGTGTATATATATATACTTAATAATTAATATGCTTCTCATGGGAGTGACTTAACGTCACACCCGTGAGGCATTTCATTTCTAATTTTTATAATCTACTTTCTTTTTTAACAACAACATATGGAGTTTGTTAATCCTTTAAGGAAGATTTGTAGTTGTTGTTTTCTTCATTGAAAGTTTCATTCATCTTGATGATGCAAACTATTATTTCTCAGCTTTATACTTCTCCCTTTTAGGCATCTTAATTTAGAAGTTGGAAGATCTAGTCTGATAGAAGTTTCTGTGTAGGGGAGCTCTTCTAATTGTATTATGTAGATGTTGATAATTGATGGATGTATATGTTGAGGGTATCTTGTTTTTTTTTTCCTTTTACGCAACCAGATTTGAGAGGGGACTTATATATATAAACATACATATATACTAATATACTTAAAAACTTAATACTTAATATACTTCTCACGGGTGTGACTTAACATGTCACACCCGTGACGCACAAAAGATAACATGTTTAAGGTAGTAGTCTAAGAAATATAATATCAACGACAACAAGATCATTTTAAAAGAAAAAAGCAAGTCATAATTTATACAGAAGTAGAACATCAAGAAGAGTGCCTTACGCAGTGACAACGTTAATCAATCTTTTAAAAAATTACATGCTTATGTTTTGTTAGATATTATGAAAAAAGTTCATGATAATTTAGGCTTTTTCTTATGATCATCAATAGGATCATTTGAGGTCGGCGTCAATTCTGCTCCAGTTTATTCAAATATTTTGTCTAGAAATTGTTTAGCTCTTGAAGAAGAAACAAGAATATCTTTTGAAAATAAAAAAATCAAAGTATATTAATGATACAATATAAAGGTGAAGATCACCTTGTTTATAAGAATGTTGAACGAATAAATAATAACAGTGAAGATTTTAGTGAACTTAAAATTATTTGAAAATGGTAAATAATAAATAATAGTATTCATGAATAAAAACAAAAAATATTTTTAAAAATAATGATAGGTACCTGAAATAGTTGAAAGTGTCATTTCAGCATGGCTATCACTTCTTTTTTTTGTTTGAAGTTGAACTTTGCTCTAATTCAGCATTATCAGTTTGGCGGTAATAGATAACGTTGAATCGTTGCCTTTTGTCCAATGGTTGGATCCAAACAAGTTTGATATGATGGAGAAAGGTTTTTGTCTTCAATTCAGTATGGACCTTATCGAGAGGAAGTTCAATACTCTTTTTACCAAAGAGAAAGTGTAGAGTATTAGTCATATAATAAAGAAGCCATAAAAAATAATCAAATGCATTTTTATTTGTAGTAAGTATAAAAATATGTCCTGGTTGTAATATTGCATAGCTTTAATTGCACTAAAGTTCAATAGATTTTTGGCTAGTTCACCAAAAATGGATGTTGTCACAGCTCCTGTGCTATTAGTCAAATCAATATAATATTGACATCTACATTTAAAAAGGAAAGTGAATGAGAAAATGTATAATTGAATAAATAAAGAATATTAGAAAGTTGTATTTAGAATTGATATGAATTATCTTAAACTTAAGTTAACATACTAGTATCTGCGCATGTGCTAAAATCGTATTAGGATATGTTCTAAAGGGGATACATAAAAAAGAACTTGATTGTTGATGACATATGGGGTTTGTTTATGACTTATATATTTTTTTAAAAGGAAAAAAGGGAAGAAATGTCTGGGTTCAACTGGATGTTTCTCTTTGCAAGTATTACATATAAATGTAACTCTATTTGTAGCGGTAGTCGAATGAAAACATTTTTTGCAGATCATATACCCATATTTTTACATAATGTGTTAAAAGGAAATACAAACTTTAATCCATGCTATCTGGAAAGATATGAATAGATGTTTGATACGAAAGTTCAAATTAGATAGATAATATGTGAGAAAAAAACTTCATAGTAGAATATAAAATGTTTTTACCTTATTGGTGGGCTTTAGGAAAATGATCTTTGAAATTTTTTGATTTGATCCAAAAGAAACATCAGGATCATATTTGAGGTAAGTCTGTTGGGTAACAAGGTATTTTAGCTGCTTGTTATTATGTTGTGCCCTGGGAAAAAGGCAATTATAAGAGTAAGTATAAAACTATGTAAAAATGTGTACATAAGTTTGTTTGTTGTAAAAAGTAAAGATGGGAAATAAGGAAGCACCAATTTTTTAAATCTGCTATTGGTGGATCAATGAGAAATGCAGAATCAAACCATGTGGATAATGCAACACCTGAAAATGTATAATTGTAATCCTAAAATGAATATACAAGAATAAATATAAGAAATATAATAGTATAACGAAAGCGAAAATAGAATTACCATTATAAAAGTGAACTTTTAGCCTATGACATACAACTACTGGATAAGTTTGTAAGGTCTATGTAATTTTTGCCCTTCATTTGCAACAAAAACGTCCCAGATTGATAGTACGATGGTTTGTTGTCTAATATAAAAATGCAAAATGTCAAAAGAATCAAATGTTACTGGAGTTCATTAGTTGTAGAGAATATAAAGGAATATATCATACCATTTGTTAGCAAGAACAAATTTTTGGATAGTCAAAACTTTGTAGTCTTTGTCGATGCACCTCATATCCAAAACTTGAATAAAAACAGCCAAAATATCTATCATATGCTAAAGATAAGCACAACAAGATGTAATGGAAGAAAAAAAAAAGTTCTTGAGAGAAACAGGTAAAAGATCTAACCTACTGATTTTTCCTTGTTATTGATATAGTTAATAAGATCTGCAAAGGATTTATAGGTGAATTTGTTTGGTTGGATGTTGTCATCATTAGTTACAGGCTCAACAACAGTGCGACTTATAATGATCCATTGAATATTGAAGTCTTCATGTTAGAATTGAGGTGGAATTGGCTTGACAACGACATTAAAAATAATATAACTTTTGTAAAGCTGCAAAATGGCACTCATCCTTTAGATATCATTATTAAATATGATAGCTTCTACGCATGATCCCTGTTGAAAAAAAATCCAAAAAAAGAGCTCAATAATTATGGTGATAGAGAAAACTAACAAATTGAAATTTTGATACATTGAAAAACTAAAATTTTAAACTAAAAAAGGTAATGACATTTTATAGAAAAAAGAGATAGAAATAGAAAAAAGTTCGAATATTTCCTAAATTTGGTATTAGTGTAAAGAGACTAATAAAAATTCTAATTTCATACTTAGGTCAACTATTATTTTCTAAAGTTAGTGCAAAAAGTAACGTGTTGAATGAAGAAAGTATAATTGTTGTGCCTCTGAATAAAAAAAAGATAAATTTTTGTCTCTTCAATGGCTTGTTAGGTGATGTAGCAATTTGTTGTTATTCTTCAACATTTACTTTGCATGACCACCCCTCAACACCAAGTAAAATATCTTTGATCAATAAATGTTTCTCCATCCTATAAAGAGAAAATGGTTAAGAAAATATGAAATACTAAATATTTTTTTTATAGATAGAATGAAACTAAATACACTTGAACAGAACAATGAATGTACCTTTTGCTTATTTTATATGTTATAATTTAAACAATCAGAAAATTTCATGGAATACAATATTCTTTATTTTTTGATGAATTTCTGGATACTCAAAAATGCCTGGAATAATTAGAACTTTAACCGATTCAGGAGTTCTAGCTTTTGACAAAGCAATATACAATTGTTCATGTGAAAATACAGGTTGACGAATATAAATTCCTACATAATCAAGGATTTGACCTTGCGACTTATTTATCGTCACCGCAAATCATAAACAAATAGGGAACTATATTCTTACAAATGGAATCCTAATTTTTTCATTTTCAGAAGATTATAGAGGAATCTTAGGTATGAAAGCTATTTTTCCTTTATGAGGTTCAAAAACAATTTCTGTAGAAATTTTGTGCTCTTTTAGTTGTCTACATATCAATCTTGTACCATTGCACAAACCCTCTGTTGGATTCAAATTTCTTGGAAGCATGATTGGAAAACCTTCTTTCAGTAATAATCTATGAGGAGGTAGACCTTTAGGATTCCAAGAAGTGAGAAAATCCTCATAATCTGCTTGATGTCTTCAGCTAACTATTTTGTCAAAACTTACAAGAGAATGTAAATTTCCAGACAATTTATGGATAATCATGTCATTAATTTCATCAACATAAATATTTGTTGGACAGAGTACACATCTATTTATTATCTGATATGGATCAGATGAATATATGGTTAAGTCAGGGAAGATGTACTCAACTAACCTGGTGAAATTAAAAATGCATTAGAAAGACGTTAAAAAAATTCTAAAGAAACGATAAAATGCACACTAAATGATAACATATGAAAAGTATAACATGTTCAGAGATTCATAGTTGTTATGATAAGGAATAACCAGCTGTTCGGGTAAGGATATCTAATCTTACTCGTCAATAGGTTATATAGCTTCTCTTACCCTCAATAAGAAATTGTAAAAAGCTGAATTTGACATAGCTCTCATGTTTATTGTCAAAGATAATTTACGTATTTGTGGCCAGAGATGTTAATTTACAAGACTTGAATCAATTAACTATTCTTTTGTGGCCTGGCCTATAATAGTTAAGGTTTGACAGAAATCATTGCTAAAAATAACAATCTTTCCACCAAAAGGCTGATTGGACTCTATGATATCTTGTAGCAAACCATCAAATGCTTTAATAGCTTCTCGTTTTGCCATTGGTGCCTCGTCCTATAAGATGAGACTGGATTCAAATATCAATTTTGCAACACTACGCCGCTTACTTAACTGGCAAACTTTTTTCTTTGAAAAATCAAGTGGGATCTTAAATCTTGAGTGTGCTATCCTACACTAGGAAGTATTGATATCGCAACACCAAATGTTGCAACAACAATTACAACATGACACTATGATCATAAAATTGCAAAAAGTGCTATATACAAGAAAGTGTTCCCAATCCCACCTGGACCATCAATAAAAAAATTACAACCATTTGAACCAAAAACTGAATCTAAAATCAAATCAAAGATGTGTATATCTTTCTTACTTTGTATTTCTATAGTGAGATGCTCATGATGATTAATTTTAAAATCATATTCTACAAAATGATAATTAATTAAGCTCTTCCCTATTTGTTTTAGGGATCTATTAATATCATGGAGGGTCATCCTTGTAATGTCCTTAGATGTATAAGCATTATAATAGGAAGCATGCTGGTAAGTAGAACAAAGATAGTCTTTGAATGTTTCATTGGTGAATAATAGAATAAGAGCGTAGCAAATGAAAATCTAAGAGAAGCTGGCATTTGAAATAAAACAGTCTCCTTAAGAGTTTCCTCTATATAACAATCAGATGCTAGCAAGCCTAATTTTAGTGTAGCCTCCCTAAAACAACTTGTTTTTTCACCATCAGCAATCAATAAGTCATCAAATGATGTTGGTCCTTTAACATGCATAAGTAATAACTTAGGTAATACCTTTGTCCTTCTTTAAGGTCAACAGTAACCAACCTTACTATAACTTTCTTTCGGCTCCTTTATGACCATTTTCTTGTCTCTAGGGTCTAAACAAAATGTTCTGAAAAATCTTTATACAATCATTTCAGCTCCTTCGCATTTTTATTTGTCAAATTCATTTTGAAAAATTCAGTTAAACTTGTTATTGAGAAGTCAATTTTTCTCAACAAATAGAACAAATCTGAATTTTTGTCAAAGGAGATAGATTGTTGATCGGGAAGATGAACTTGAAGAATATAAACTGATGGACTAATCTCTACCAGACGAAACTCATATATACTCCAAAAAGCTTTAGGAGGCAAAATCTAACGACCTTCGTAGAAATTACTTATTTCGTTAATATCAACGGTGATCTCTCAATCAACAATACTAAAATTAACAAGATCATGGCCCTTGAAGAAATACTTATACAAGTATTTAACAAGCTTAACAGTAGAACATATATCGACATTTATGTGGCAATCAATGAGAAGCAAAAGGTATGAACTATGAGGAACTGCCCATCTATTATCCACCTCATGCCTAGAAATCTTCACTTTTTGACCATCATCTCTTCTTCTATAACATGCATAACTGTCCTCTATGGAAAGTAAAAGGAGCAAAAGTTTCAGGATAATGGTTCTTGCACACACCATTTCTCATGCAATGGCTGTCTTTATTCATATGACCACAAAGACCATAGATCATATGTTTAATGACAAGAGAATATAACAACAAATTTTGAACAAGGTTTGATATTTCACATAAATGATTTGATCATAAGATTCTAGATTAAGTAATTTAGAATGTGGTTTAAGTATTAACAACAAATGAGCATTAGGGAAACCACGCTTTTAGAACTCTATAACATAAACATATGCGGTAACCTCTCCAAAAATCTCTTTCTTGATCAGTTCATTTTTAAGGATCTCAAATTTAGCTTTAAAAACTCTTGTCGATAAATCAGACCTATTTTATGGCTTTTCATGAAACTTAAGGTTGTCTTGAATCTCCTTCCACGTTGGGTTGCAATTCATGGTGAGGAAAATGTCAGTTTTATCATACATCTATACTAGAGGCATTGCATCAAGATAATGTTGTTTCATGTTTGTTGAACCACCAATAAACAAAGTCGAGAGCACAACTCAACGGCTAATTGGATAACCTTCAGTTTGACCAATGATAGTACTATCCAAAACACCCTGTAATATCTCTATCCTTATCTCATTTTTTCTCTTTCTATGAAAATCAAATTTAGCTGTTTCAATTTTTATATAAGCACCTACAACAAATTGCTGAAGTAGCTTTAAGCTATCAAGTAGTATTGACTCATCATGTTCTCTTATTTGGAGCCTATAACAATAATACTCTCTAGCAGAAATAGTCCCTTCTTCCCATTATTCTTGATCAGCAACTGGAAATTATACAAATAAATCGAATAAATTAAAGCATAAGGTTAGACATCACTATAAAGTTTGAAATAGGATAAGAAAAACTTGTATGAATTCTCTATATTAAATAAATCAGATGGATCAGAAAAAGAATTGAAATTAATGTGATGTCCCTAATTTGGAGCATTTTTTCTCATTCTGCTTTAAAACAACCTCTTAATTCCACGATGCCATCCAGATTCACCACGAGGAAATAAAGGAGGATATTGAAGGGGATCATAACAGGCATAGTAAGATTTGATTTTATAACTTGTGCCTGAATGACTATAGATTTGGATGTATAGAGAATGATCAACCCTTTCATCATCCATCTGATCAAACCTTTCATCATCTGTCTCAGTCCATATAGCAGCTACTTTTACGTAGTAGGAAGATTGTATACATGTTGATCGAGGCCAAGATAACACCTTAAGACTATTGTATGATTATCAAGTGTCGGAATGTCTCTAAGACTCTTTAAGAACTTAGCATAGGGATTATGTTGTAGGATTGTCAGAATCAGCTCTAAATATCCTAAAGTTGCTTAGGATTCATTAGTGAACAATAAAATAGGAGCGTAGGAAATAAAAGTCTAAGTGAAGCTAGAATTTGAAGTAAAATAGCCTGCTAGATGCTAGCAAGCCCAATTTTAGTGTAGCCTCCCTAAAACAACTTGTTTTTTCACCATCAACAGTCAATAAGTCATCAAATGATGTTGGTCCTTTAACTTACGTAAGTAATAACCTTAGGTAATACCTTTTTCCTTCTTTAGGGTCAATAGTAACCGACCTTTTTATAACTTTCTTTCGACTCCTTTTTGACTATGTTCTTATCTTTGGGGTCCAAACAAAATGTTCTGGAAAATCCTTATACAAATATTTCAGCTCCTTTGTATTTTTATTTGTCAAATTCATTTTTAAGAATTCAGTTAACATTGTTCTTGAGAAGTCAATTGTTCTCATCAAATAGGACAAATCTGAATTTTTTCAAAGGAGATAGATTATTGATCAGTAAGATGAACCTGAAGAACATAAACTGATGGACTGATCTCTACCAAATGAAACTCATATAAATGCCAAAAAGCTTCAGGAGGTGAAATCCAACGACCTTCTTGAAAATTACTAATTTCATCAATATCAATAGTAGTCTCTTGATCAACAATACTAAAATTAACAAGATCATGGCCTTAGAAGACATACTTATACAACTATTTAAAAAGCTTAACAGTAGAACATATGTCGACATTTATGTGGCAATCAATAAGAAGCAAAAGGTAAGAAATATGAGGAACCACCCATCTATTATCCACCTCATACCTAGAAATCTTCACTTTTCGACCATCATCTCTTCTTCTGTAACATGCATAACTGTCCTCACCATAGAAAGTAAAAGGAGCAAAATTTTTAGGATAATGGTTCTTGCATACACCATTTCTCATGCAATGTTGTATTTATTCATATGACCACAAGGATCATGGATCATGTGTTTAATGACAAGAGAATATAACCGTGAATTTTACACAAGGTCTGGTATTTTAGCATAAATGATTTGGTCATAAGATTCTAGAGTAAGTAATTTGTAATGTGGCTTAAGTATCAACAACAAATGAGCATGGGGAAACCATGCTTTTAGAGCTCTGTAACATAAACACATGTAGCAACCTCTCCAGAAATTTGTTTCTTGGTCAATTCATTTTAAAGATCTCAAATTTAGCTTTGAAAACTTTCGCCATTAAATCGGACCTATCTTGTGGCTTTTCATGAAACTCAAGGTTGTCTTGAATCTCCTTCCACATTGGGATGCAAGTAATGGTGAGGAAAATGTCAGGTTTACCAAGAGAACGTTGTTTCATGTCCTTTGGACCACCAATAAACGAAGCTGGGAGCACAACTCGATGGCTAATTAGAGAACCTTCAGTTTGACCAACGATAGTACTATCCAAAATACCTTGTAATATCTCTGTCCTTATCTCATTTTTTTTCTTTCTATGGAAATCAAGTCTAGCTGTTTCAATCTTTATATAAGCACCCACAACAAATTGCTGAAGTAGCCTCAAGCTAGAAATAGTCCCTTCTTCACATTATTCTTGATCAACAACTAGAAATTATACAAATAAATAGAATAAATTAAAGCATAAGGATAGAAAAAATTATAAAAATGAAGTAGGATAAGAAAAACTAGCATACATTCTCCATATTAAATAAATCGGATGGATAAAAAAAAAGAACTGAAATTAATATGATGTCCTTGATTTGGAGCATTATTTCTCATTCTCTTTGAAAACCTCTTAATTCGACGATATCATCCAGATTTACCATGAGGAAATAAAAGAGAATATTGAAGGGGATCATAACAAACATATATAAGATTTGATTCTATAAATTGAGCCCGAATTACTATAGAATTGGATGTGTGGAGACTGATTAACCCTTTCATCATTTGTCTCAATCCATATAGCAGCTACTTTTTATGTAGTAGGAAGATTGTATATACTTTGATCAAGACTATTGTATGATTGTCAAGCGCCGAAATGTCTTTGAGAGAGGGAGAAAGAAAGATCCATCACATATTATGGTAGGGGTGATGATGCCGAAGGTGGTGTTGCGAGTTGGGACAGATGCTAGGTTTGAGACTTAAGAGGGGGAGATCATTTTTAAGTTGTATGACAACAATAATAGAACTTGCTATAGATACAGAAAACATAATGAAAACAATAGTGGAACTTGTTGAAAAAGACTATGATGCTACCTCAACCCTCTCCTGCGAGAACTCCTGTGTCTTTTGTAGATTGTTGTCGAGCGTGGATTTTGGGCAGAACCATGATATATGATGGTAAAGGTGACGATCTGGGTTTGAGAGAGGGAGAAAGAAAGATCCATCATATATGATGGTAGAGGCGATGATGCTGAAGTTGCAAGTTGTAACAGATGAAGGTGGTGTTGGTGGAGGGGCATCTTGGTTTCTCAAATAATAAATGAAGCTCTAACATGATTGGGATTAATTAGAAGAGATTGGAGAGTGAAGTAAGAAGAGAAAGACGACAGTCGTTAGATGAATTGAATGGTTAGATTTAAATTCTTCGTCGTCATCCATTCACACTTAGTATATAGTTGTTCAAAAATGAACGATAAATAATAATCATAAAATAAAATTAAAGTTGCTCTTTTGCGTCCATGAGGTTACATGTTTAAGTCACAAAACAGTCTCTTGGAAAAATAAAAAAGGAAGGATGCATATAATATGACTCTTCTCAAAATCTTGCAAAGTGGAAAGTCTGTGCATCGGGTACATTGACTTTAAAGAATTTAAAATTAAAATTTAAGAAAGTAATCAATCTTAATTATCAAAAAATAAAATTTAATTAAAAATAATATTGTTAAATAAAACTAATAATTATATTCTAAAATCAATTAATTTATAAATTAATAAAAATTGACCCTTTTTATTAACAAGAATTATCAAGGTAAATTAAATCAAAACTTTTTTTACAAATGAATAGTTTGGAACGATTAAATTTTTAATCATTTGTTTATATTTTAATTTCTGAATTAATTAAGCATTAATTCAAATTAAAATGATATTTTTATTTATTTTAATTAATTAATCAAATTTTAATTATTTAAATTTGTAGACTAAAATTAATATCTTGTTAAACTTAATATAATAAATAAAATAACTATTATCAAGAAATTAATATAGTTACCTTTGTTAACAATTGTCTCTAATGTAACTATTTTTAGAAAAATATCTAACGACTTCTCCACTAAACACGTTTTAAAGGGTGCAGACAATATATGCTAAAAGAAAATTAATTATTCTCTATAATTGATAACTTTTCAACTAGGCACTAATTTTAAATTGACAAATTATGCATTAGTAATTGAAATATTAGTAGAGATTGCAAACAGGGCTCAAATCTGGCTTGATCCGAGATCAATGGGTAGGGTCTAGGTCGATCAGATTTAAGGCTCGAACTATTTGAGCCCGACTTTGCCTGAGAGTCTAGAAGTAATAGCAAAGCGACGTTATTTTAACATTTGTAATTTAAAAAAATAATTTGAACTGGGCTAAGTTGGGCTTAGGCCTACAATCTCAGGCCAGGTTTGGTCTGGACTGGACCGAGTCATTGTTATCCCTAAATATTAGCAAACCATATTAATCTAAATTTATCAATAAAAAGGGTCAATTTGTTATCAATAAGAATTATTAAGGTGATAGAATTGCAGTAGTTACGTGATATGAGCAGGACCAGGGATACACGAGCTGGACTAAGTGTACAAGTCAAAGACCCACGAAGAGAGCTAGCCATTCTAGAATGGCCCATGACCAGAGTTATGGCCAAGAGACTGAAAGCGGCTTTCTATATGCACATAGGCTTTCATTTGGAGCGTATGGAGAGCTCCAAGCCTATTGGAGGAGAGTTTAATAGAATTGAGCCCAAACGAATCCATTTAACTCAAAATCCTTGGACCGGATACACTTGGAGCTTAAAGACAAGAAGATTTGGGCTATTTTAATGCTTCATCACTTAAGCCCAAAAGCATATGGATCCAGTAGTGACGCAACACATCATACCTATTTATTTAGTTTTTATACTTTGTTTCTTTGGGCTTCCATATATTTTAGCCCAACCTTTTATTATTTAACCTAGGTATAAATATGTGTTTTTAG
>JAOSBN010000009.1:28093743-28146838 GCA_027563595.1 Erythroxylum suave
GCAAGTCAGCAACACAACATCAACACAAATTACCAGCAATTTTTGGAAACGTTAACAAGCCAAAAATAGAGAAAAAACAGACCCAAAAATTTGTTTAAACCGTCGGGTGGGTGAGGCGGTGCGGTATTCGGGTCTCCTTCTTCCGGTTCGATGGTGTGGCGGTGAGGCGACCTGACTCGATGGTGCGGTGGTGCGGCGACGAACTTCGGTGTTGCGGTGGTGCGGTGAGGCGAAAGCGCGACGCAAACCTAGATCCGACGACGATGAGGCGACGTTGCGACGAGGAGAGTGACAACTGACAACAGCAACCGAAGATGTGGGCGATGAGGAGACTTCGACGGCGATGAGCGACCCAGACGGCGGTGAGAGAGAGGCAAGATCGAGAGAGTGAGAGAGAGACGTTGAGAGTTGAGTGAGAGAAGCAGCGTGCGGCTGGGTCGGGGGGGCTGTGGGTAGACGATTTTTAGGTTTTGAATTTTTAAAATTGCAATTTAGTCCCTAGGTTTTCAATATTTGCCGAAATGGATCGGTATTTACCGGTATGTTGGGTACCGGCTGGTACCTAACTGAAAAGCCCAGTATCGGCCGGTATTTTTGGCCGATACCGAGGGTCATCTCGCCGTACCGTTTTCTGGCCGGTAGCGACCAGAACGGTAGGGTATCCCAAACGTTGTAGGGAAGTAAATGTAAGTGAAATTTATGATTTAATTTAATATTAATAATATGCTTCATAATTATCACATACTAATATATAAATATTGCTTTCTGATAGGACTAAATACAGTAAACTATTGAGCGGCGGTCTCAGCAATCTGAAAACGTTGATAAGACCGACAGCTACTTTGAAGCAGTTGGCGATAGGGATCATCGTGGGAGGATCTTCGGCTTAGGCTCATTTGCGAATACTTGTTATTCGCAATCCTCCACGTCCAGTACAGCTGCATCTACTAGGCGGGGCGACAGCTCTCAAGTGTAGGCATTTCAGAGCACAGTGCAGACATTGCTGGAGCAGATGCAGCATATGCAGCAGACGATAGCTGCCCAACAACAGTCCATAGCTGCACAGCAATTGTTGTTGGGCGAGATGGCTTAGCTTCGTCGAGAGCTGGACAAGTTGAAGGCGAGGGGCAGGTCAGCGGACCCATCAGACGATCCACCAGCTTCCGATTAATAGTATTATTTGGTTATTTACTTTGTACAACGTAATGTTTTTAACCCTGTAACGTTTTTATTACAAATTAAGATATTTTTATTTTAAATTATTATTCAAAATTTTAATTTCACCGAATTAAATATTTATTACCAATTATTTTCTATTATAAATATAATTTATATTTTACAATCATTAACAAATTAAATGTAGCGTTTTATCATTAAATATAATTAAAATGTAAATTAAAAAAAATGAAAACCATTACTGACGGAAAGGCAAATTTTCGTCGGTATATTGTAATCGTATATACCGATGGAAATTGGCCTCTCCGTCGGTAAACTTGAAATCTATTTTCCGATAGTAGGTAAATTTTCGTCGGTAATTTTACAGACGGAGAGGAAATTTCGGTCACTAATTTATGGACGGAAATTGTTCTGACGGTCGGTAAACTCTACCGACAGTAAGTCTTTTTCCGTTGCTAAATTTAGCGACGGCAGCTAATTTTCCGTCGGTAAAGTTAGCTACGGCCGAATCAACGACGTTTTCACATTGTCTGTGTATTCTGTCGGTAACAGTAATACCAACGGAATATTTGGTTATTCCGTCGATATTTTTCGTCGCTAAACTGCAATTTTCTTGTAGTGCTCGGATCATATTCTAATCAAAACTTTATTTCTTAAAAGGATTAGATTAACTCCTTTTCCTTTCAATGTAAAATTAGAGGAAGAATAGATATTCTCGTGATTTGTATCCAAGCGTTACTTAGAAATGGGAAAATTGGATTATTAGATTACGAAACATAATTTTTTTTAATTGGATCAAGACTTCCCAATTGAATGAGTATGAGTAAAGGATACAACAACAACAACATTAATCAATTTTTAAATTTAATTTAAAATTTTTCTATGGTTTATAAATTATTAAATTATATTTTTCATCTTATAAATTTTATTTAAATATTAAAATTAAAATAATAAAAACAAAAATTGTCATAGACACAAATTTTTTTTATCATTTTAATTTTATTTAAAAATTAAAAATAAGAATAAAAACAAAAATCAAAATTTGTTAGTAACGTAATTATAATTAAAATCAAAATTTAATTTAATTTTTTAAAGTAATAATAGTAAAATTAAAATTAAAATGATAAAAAGTAAAAAATAAAAAATTCACAAGCGTAACACTACGGGCGTGACTTAAGTGTCACGTCCATGACACAAAATTTGTTTTTTAATCATTTTAATTTTTTAATAAAAGTAATAGTAACATATTTATAATTAAAATTAAAATTACTTTTTTATTAAAGTAACAGTAGTATAATTAAAATTAAAATGAAAAAAGTAAAAAATAATAAAAGTCACATCGGTAACAACTATAAGTAAATTAGTCGCTTAAAATTTATGCAGAAACGATGACGTATTTCAATTAGGCAAAGTAATATTAGACAGAGGATCTAGATTTGTTCTACACCATCAAAGAAAGTTCACTAATGTTAGATTTGAGAAGATCTAAAAAGGAATTTTACTTCTAACTAATAAAAAAGTTATTATTAAAAAATACAATAAGTAAATGTATATATATAAACAAGAACGAAGTCAAGTAAGTAAATAAATAAGTAAAATCATTATAAAGAATATATTTAGGCTAAGTAAAAAACGTTTAAACTAAGTAATTAAGAGAAAAGTACTATTTATTAAATATTTGCGTTAAATACAAAACATAAAACTTAAGAAAAAATGTCTATGAAATTTACAAGAATGAGAAAGATCTCTTTATATGCGAAATCATTTATTTGTATCTTAATGTACTCATTTTTTCCGTGATTCAAACCTGTAATCTTGTGATTACAAAAAAAACAACTTTTATCGGTTTGTCCTTAGCATATCTTAACCTTTATTCTAAACTATAAAAAATGATACAATGGGCTAATTAAAGCCAATGATTAGAATGTGAAATTCTTGAAAAAACATTCTTCTAAATCAAATAACTTAACTATAGATATAAATGTGAAATTAATATTGCACATTTTTTATTTTTATAAATAAATCAATAAATACATATGTAATAAATTAAAAATAATGTAATTTAAATAAATTATTTGATTAATTAACAATTTAAAATTAATTAATATAATCGATCTAAATAATGTTTAAACCAGTTGTCCTCTGGAAGCATATGCAAGTTGGTTTCTTAATTAAGCCTCGAATCTTATCAACTTTTGGCTTCAAACCCATGAAAATAAACTCAAGAAAGAGCATTATCCAACGAATGAAGCCTAGCAATTCTTGTTGGTTTTACTTGTCACCATATGTCTCTGAACTTGCGGTTAGTACTTAGTAGTATTAATTACTTGATTACGAGTGTTTCACTTAGCATTAGCACATGCAGCCGCGAGTAAGGGAGATGGTCCACAGACACAAAATTTTTGGGTACTTTTATTTTTAATCTTTTATCACATGCTTTTCCACTTTAATCTGACACCAAACATGCATGTCAGTAATCAAAAAGCTTTCACATGCCGCAGGAAGACCATAAGACTGTGTTTTACTCTTGTCTTGATTCTAAAAACTTTTAGTTGGAAGGATAAAATAGTATATAGTTTCTAGTTTTAATGTGCCAATAAAGAAAATTATGATCTTCTTCTCTGAAATTCTTGGAGCAGAAGACTCCACGAACTAAAGTTATGTTTTCCATCGAAACAGTGGCATGACGAGTGGAGAGATGACATGTTGAAAAGACGAGTATTGTATACCGAGGCCGACAAAATTTCAAACGGAGCTTGGAACTTTTAACTGGTATGGAAAATGAGAAAATGAAACCCACAGATTCATTAGAACATGACTCTTCACGTCTTCCACATCACGTAGACACGCACAGGGTAAAGCTCGAACGTGACCTACCATGGATTCTCAAGTTCCAATGAGCTGATAACTAGACGAAGTTTAGTACAAGTTACAAAATTTTTAGTCTCTACACATTTCTTAATGTTTTTTCATCTATAGATGATCATATGAACGAACCTACATGCATCACCATGTATATATATAATATTTATATACACAAGGCATCTCGCTTGCTTAGAGGTTATATCTGAGATACAGATTCCAGAAATGAAAACCAGACTCCAAAACTTCAGATGATGACAAACTAACAAATAACACAAGCATTTGGATTCTCTTCCATGCTTGGAGCATAGTAGGATTTGGTAACATAAGGGTTATATGCTCTATAAGCCTTGACAAGCTCAAGCATTGGGTCTGGTGGTGGTACTGATGCCGGTGCCGGTGCCGGTGCTGCCTCTTTCTTATTCTCTTCTGCCTTCTTTTCTTCTCCTTTGTTAGGTTCTTCTTTCTTGGGTTGTTCTTCTTTCTTAGCCTCCTCTTTCTTTGCTTCTTCTTTTTTGGGTTCCTCCTTCTTAGGTTCTTCTTTCTTCTCGGGTTCTTTTGCTGGTCCTACTGATATTATATCAGTTGGCCAATATTTTCTCAATTTGCTCACCACACTCACAGGATCAACTGTTCCAATCACAGTCAGTTTCTTTTCCTTCATGTTAATTGAGATGGAGTCGATTCCTGGAAAATCAACACACCAGTAGAAGAAAATAAATCAAACCCAAGTCCTCAATCCAAATAGGAATGAGACGGAGCTAGAGTTCTGCTCATTCCAGGAATCACCAATTAGACATTTGTGCGATTCGAACGTTAAGTCACTGCCACGGAAGCTAATTTTTATCTTATATCACACTATATATGATTGGCAGATCAACAGATTAGAAAATTATCTTGTTCTTTTCTTTTGTATTACAAGACTGCATCACTAGCCACTATTAAATTGCAGATGTGAATTTTGTGTCACCTCTGCAAAGAAATTTATCAAAAGGAATTAGGTCAAAAAGGAGATTATAGAGAAACTGTGTATAGCACTTCAAAATATCAGATTGAACCTTGCTTAATATTTTTGTCAGTCCACCAACTTTCTTGGTGAAATGCTAAATCTGAAGGGAAGATATATGATTTAGTGAAGAACAAGCAAAAGTTAATGGAAATTTGAAATGATGGTTTTACCTGAAAGAGAAGAAACTGTCTTCATAGCCTTTTGCTTGGCTTTGACATCTGGCAACTCCAACTTCAGAACAAATTTCTGAAAATTCATAAATCAAAAGAGGTCTGCTTAACCCAGAATCAAGTTCAACTCTCGGGTTATGGACTGATATTGTAATCACGAAGATAAAGCTTAAACTTAAGAAAAATAAACAAATAAGACCCCACAAGTTGAGGACGAGACATTTTTAAGAATCATCATTCGCATAAGTTTCTGCTGAATAATATATAACAGAGCAATGCAACTCAGAACAGAACATAATCTGTTTGAGTAATGAAACCTTACAAAGTTCGTATCTTTGAAGAGGAAAAGTACATTTGAGAACCAGCAAGCACTGGCTCACAAAGCACAGTTCCTCGGTTCTTTGCACTGGGCTAAGTTCAAGCCAAGAGAAACCTTAACGATTAAAAATATCACACTTTTAACATTCACCCCACAATCTAAGAGACATCTGTCGAGACAACAACAGAAGACAATCACTTGGAATCCACGACAAGAATGGGTTTGGATTCATTATAGAATCCCAGAAAACAGAAAAAGAACATCAACCCGGAAAGAAAGGTGGCGAGGAATAAGACCCAATAAACAATTAAAAAAGCAAAACTTTGTAGATTCCGAGAAAGAGAATCAAACCTTCATTGCTGGGTTTGCTATTTCTAGGATGCTCAAACCAAAACCAGAGAGAGAGAGAGAGAGAGAGAGAGAGAGAGACGCGCAGGAGATGAATGAATGTTTGCTAATGAGAGAGGAGAAGACTAGAAACCGGAATCCAATAATGAATGCTCAGTTGAAAATGAAAATGACGTACAGCGAGAGAGAATGTGTGTGGGATCCAACAAAAAGTCTGAATCAAAACAAGAAATGCAGAATAGGATAGAGAAAATCAAGGCTTAAAAGAAAAGAAAGATAGAGAGAGAATCACTTGCGAGCAGTATTAGGAGGACGACGAGTGGGACCACACAAGGCTATTACTTACTCAGACATGACCCCACAGTTACGGGAATCTGAAACTCTCTACTCTCAAGCACGAGGTTGAGCGTTTCTATAGAGTGACGAACTATTGTGTCTTAGGATTTACATATATACGCGATCCAGTGGAGCGTGAGAGTTAATAATAAAGCATTGAAGGTAAATTATACTTTAAATTTATAATACTGAATAATATATATTGAATTTTTTTTTTTGTAAGTACAAGTTTAAGGATTAGTTTTATTAACATTCTCTCGATCGAATCTGTCACACAGAATTTATCTAGAATAAAGTCATTAATTAGTGTAATTTATATGTTATTGCACTAATATAAAGATTTACCCGATATGTATTCAAAGGATAACAACTGTCAATTCCTCTGTTTTCCAAAAAGAACCTCTAATCTTAGTTTTGTACGTGAAAGATTGAGCAGATTAAATTTATTTATTTTACGATGAGGAGTACGACAACACTTACTAAAGTTTCATTAAAGTATGAAGTTTTAAAAAGTACAATAGTACGCATCTATACTTTTACCAAAAAAAAGAGAAAGTGTTTTCGACAGACTTAAATGTATATTAAATTTACCTATTTTGTGCTAATAAAATTTTTAAGATTACTACAATCGTCACCTTATTTGAATAGACCAAGAATAAGTAATTAAGTAATTAATACTATATATTTAAAAATTAAAATAAAATTTATTTATTATTATTAAGAATAAATTTAAATAAAATATTATTTATTAACATTGTATGTATTATTTTATATGATATATACATCTGCAAGCCTTATAATAACTAATAAAGTTGCTTATCTGTGTCATAAGTTTGAATTACGGAAACAATCTCTTTATAAAAAATAAAAAATTACAAGAAAAATTGCGTACATTGATAACTATCCCCCTATTCTCATAAAAGTTACGAGAGAGTTTTTTTTTAACAAGTTCATAAGATTAATAATAAAAGTTAGGGTAAGCTAAATTTATAATACATCAAAATTTTTAATATCCAATTGATATTTTTATATTTCTAATTATTATTGAAAAGTTGACTAAAATTTTGAAATTAAAATATAATTACCTAATAATTGATAATAAGTAGACTTAATATGTCCATTGGTAGATCAAGTACAAAAGGAGTTTTTGAATTTATATTTATCATATTAATTTATTAATGATGATTTAAATTGAAATTTATTTGTTTGACCAAAATTATAAACTTATTGAATATAATATTCAAATGGATTAGTTCATTGCTGATTATTAGATTGAATTTAGCACTTAATTTAAATTTATGAATTTATTAAATAATTTAGTTAAATAATATAATTAATAAAATATAACAAATTAAAGAAACAGAAAATATCTATTTAATATGATAATATCTGAAGAAACTATACACCTTGGAATACCAAATCCAGCAACTTCTGACAAGGTGCAGAGCATTAACAGAATTTCGGATTAGTGTGCTTTGAGGTACGAAATACGGTGGCGCGTGAAGAAACTGGAGAGTGGAGAAAAATGCTTGAGCAGCCACGTTAGGCCCTGTGATTGAGATGGTGGCGGGGTCAAAAAGTCAACTACGTGAGCAATATTTTTGACAGTCCATGTAAGCTTCGCATCTCCGTCGTATATTAAGAACGCGGCCACGGCGCACCTAAGTCTAACTCTATACTCACGAGATTTGCCACGTGGATCTGCCTAAGCCAAAGAGTATAAGTTAAGTTTAATATTTTGTAGTATTTAAATTAATTTTTAATATTTTCAAGATGCTTTAAAAAAATCTAAATGGTTAGAATATGATTTGAAAATAGTAAGGTTTAATTTGAACCCTTCGAAATGTTAAGATTTGTTATAAAGTGTAAAATGCAATTTTTGCCTAAAGTTTTAAGATTATGAGTAAAATATAAAATATATCTTTATTTTTCTTTAGTAATCCTATTTATCATGATTTAAAAAAACATTTATATATTGTTATTTATTTCTAGTGGACCATTAGTCCAACACATTAAAAATTGCACATTTAAATTTTCCATTAAAAAAGAATTTAAGATAGTTAAATTCCTTCACTAATAATATTAATAATAAAATATACAAGTAAGTTTTTACATAAGTTATAATATATAATATTATAAATAAATATCAGAAATGTTTATTTTTATAATTTAAAAATATTTAATTTTTTATTTATATATGCATATAAATTTAAATGTCTCTTGATTAATTTATATTTGTATATATTTATTGCTAAACTTATTTTTTTAATTCTCCACTTTCACCTAATCAATAAAACTCAGCCAAATCTAAAATCAATAAATTTGAGAATCAAAATGATCCCTTTTATGGTTAAACCATGAAGTGCCCTGGGTAGGCTCGAATTGTCGGTGTCATCTTTAAGCTATTATCATGCCTAAATTATTCCTCGATCATATCAGGTGAGACCACCTAATATTTATCACTGCTACATACGTAAGCGGGAGCCGAAAATTAAGAAAATTACAGAACTTCGTCATTCCGATCAACTTGGTCTTGTCCTCGTCACACAACAACTAAATGAAGAAAATTACAGAACTTAAAGAATCGTGCAATACTTACGATTCTCACCATCAAGAATAAATCACGCTTTGTTGATGTAACCATCGAACAACCGCTGGAAACTTCTATCACAAGGAGTTTATTGGTGACTTTCAGTTGATTGATAAGCAGATCCGTCAGGAGTATTTCTCAATGAAATGTTGCTCATTGGATAAGCGAGATATCCAGAAGCCTGACTCCAACGGTGAAAAATGCTGAAATGACCTTGTGAAAGCATGGATTTTTAGACATTGAGGCCAGCATAATTTATAATGAAGATGCTCATGAAATTAATTTGATGTGATTGAAAAGAACAATCTTCTCGTACTCCATAATTGCTAATAGGATTATAACATGACCATTGGAACTTAATACACTACGCTTAAAGGCCTGTAGGATGAACGTGACACATTAATTTACGCAACCGATACGTAGGGAGTTGTAAAGGAAGTTTTGTAATAAAAATAGAAGATTATAAAATTCGAATTATGAGTGTAGCAGAAAAATAAAATTTGATAGTTTTCGATTAGATTATGATAATTGAATAACTTGAACAATTAGACTTGAATTATAAAATGTGAAATAGTACATGATTCGATTTTTCCGTTGAAATCTTTTCAAAATTTTTCGATGTGTCAACTATGAGTTGTTTGCATGTCCCGCTTCTAACAATATTCACAAAGTATCTTTTCAACTTTTGAGAACAATTAAGCAGGAGTGCTAACTCCTTTATAATTATTCCTATTGATCGAAAAAGCATCGAGATTTTTTAATTTTATTAAAATTAAAAACTTCAATTATAATAAAAGTCAGAATCTATATATAATTAATTTAATTTTAATAAAATTAAATATCTCATATTTGATTCCTAAAATTACTAAAACTTTATAATTAAGTTCAACTTAATTGAAATTGACTTTTCTCTCATAAACTGATCTTTATATATGACCTATTACACTACATGAAAATAACAAATTACCGACGGAAAATTATTGACGGAACACATTCCGTCATAAATTAGCGACGGAAATTAACTTTCCGTTGGTAAAGTTTACGGATTTACTGACGGCCAAAACATTCTTCGGTAAATGTGGAAGGAAAATATCCCCACAAGTTTTCATACATATTATAGAGACGAAACACGAACGTCCGTCGCAAAATTAGCCGGCAACAACTGGCTGGGAAAATAAGCAATTTGAATACCGATGGGACCACATTTTCGTCTGTCAAATTGTTCATAAAATAAAATGACGTCGTTTGGTTTTAATCCAAACGACGTTGTTTTATCATCAACGTTAACAAACCTGAAAACCCCCCTCCCTCCCCTTTGCTATTTTTATCTCTTCCCACATTACGTCGTCAGTTCTGTTATTTTGGTGCTTCCACCCTTTATTTTTGCTTCGTTTTTGGTCCATCGTACATCATTTTCACGTAATGTTTCTATTAAGTTTATTTTGTCTCCAAAAAAAGAAGGTCTTAGATGCTTATATGTATACCGTCAGTGGGTGGGGGAGTTTTGAAATAATTGTTAGTTTATGCCTTTTTTGTTGAATTGTTGGTTTATTTATTGTTTAAATGTGTTGTTGTTGGCAAATGATGAAAAAATGCAGCTATTCTGTTATTAGTTAGAGATAATCCAGATTGCCTATGAGTTGTTTGATGAAATGTCTCTTAGAACAAATATTTCCTTTTTATATTGTTACGTAAAATAGATCATGAGTTTGAAATATTATGATAATGCACAACCTTGTATTATTATGTATATTCCTAAAAACATGGGTCGTGTTTGTAGCCATATTTGGAAATCATATATGGTTTGGTCAGAAGTATAATTTAATTATATATTGTCTTATTCCAATCTTTCCCATGTATCACCAATTGATTGTGTTTTGGCCCTTTGCATTGCATGTCGTAAATTGAGTCGTTTTGTTGGCTCACCTTGTACCAATTTACACAAATCAAGATCTTTGCATTTTCATACTTATGCATGTGAAGCATATGCATTTTCTTTGGTGATCCAAAAGGTTTGATCTTTTATAATGGTGAATATAAGGTCACCCATTTCGTTGATTTGAGACTACTCATTCTTGTAGCTATACTTAGAGTAAATCCATACTTGTGTCATAATCTACGAATATTGACTTTTTACATTTTTTTATAATTTACATAAAAATATCGTTTTAAGATTTTTAAAGAATAAGAAACTCCAACTATCACTTCGATTAAATTTTAAGGTTAAATATAATAAGATTTTCAGTAATTTGATTTTTTATTTTGCTATCATAATTTGAAGATTATCACTTATTCTCTTACATTATTATTTACCTATCACATGATTTTTTAATTATATTATGTTCATTTTTAATTTTTTTTCAAACGACATAATCAAAAACTTTAAACTTTAAATTGTAAAATGAAAGAAATATGATATAGAAATTGCTTTTATTTAAACAATATCACAAAAAAGAGTAAATGATAATTGAAATGAGAAAAAGTAAAATTATGAGAAAATTCAATATAACTAGCCCTATAATTTATATCTCACATATACGTGATTTCTTACTTTCTATCCAAGTACCAATGGTTCATATTAGAGCATCTGAAGTGAAAAAAGTTATATGTGAGATATAAATTATAGAGCATTTGATGCACCTATAACTTGTAAAGTTTGAAACCTAAAATTTGTTGCTTTTCCAATAGCATGTGAAGTGAAAACAGTTAAGAAATTAAGGTTCGTATTATATGATTTAAATTCCTTTTTTAGGATTTATATTTGGGCCTCCCATCGTATTGACAATAGGAGCAAAGCTTATTTCATTAAGAAAACCAAGGAAATTGTCTAGTATTATTTCATCAATTTTGTATTAGTTTCATCTAATATGCCTTTGAGATATATGTCTGTTAGGCCCAGTCATTGATGAGTTTTTATGTTCTTCTTTAATAGTCTAACTATTTATATTTGGGTTATGTTTGAACCATTGATGAGTAGATGTATGATTATATAAGCATTTATTATATGTGGAATGAGTTTGAGATGTTATAGATGATTTGAGGCATAATAAACCCCTAAGACGGTATATAGGTTGGAAATCTATGATACAGCTCTTGTGAGATTTATAGGTGAAAAATTCCACGAGCCTAGGAGTCACAGTAAGAACTTGTTTTCTTGATTCATAGGTGTAAACAATGCTATGTACCATAATTTTGAAATCAATTGTAAGTCATTAATTCGATCGATTAATACTTTAACTTTGATATGTTTAATGTAAACTTAATATTAACATAATGAATTAATACATTTTATAGACAAGACAAATTCTTTACATAATTATCCCTAGGATAATATGTAGGCTGAAAATCCGTGATGCAGCTCCCGTGAAGCTTATTGGTGAAAATTTTCACAAGCCTATTTGGGTCTGTTTGGTTGGATGTTAATTAATAGAATGGAATGGAATGTAACGGAACGGAATGGAACGGTTTATAATAGAATGTAATGTAATATAGTGAAACATTGTTTAAGAGGGATGAAAGGGTTCATAATATAATGTAGTAAAATATTGTTTGGAAGATGGACGGAATGTAATGTAATGTATAATAAATGACTATTATACCCTTAAATTAAAATGATTATTGCAGGAGATTTAATATTTTTATTATTAATTATATATAATTTATTATTAATTATATAAAAATATTATTATTAATTATTTAATATATTATATTAAAATTTATTTTATTTTATTCTATATAATTTATATTTAAAAAAAATTTATTTATATTTTTATTTATATAGAAATATATACAAATAATTAAAGAATTATTGTTTATGTATTTTCTATTTTCATTAATGAAAATTTTATTAAATTCTATTATTTTATTAATTATATAAAATATTATTATAAATTATTTAATAAAATTTATTTTTATTTATTTTTATTTATATAGAAATATATACAAACAATCAAACAATAATTTTTTAATATATTTTCTATTTTTATGAATAAAAATTTTATTTTATTTATTTTATTATTAATTATATACAATATATTATTATTAATTATTTAATAAATCTTATTTTATTAAATTTTATTTATATTTAAAAATAATTAATTTTTATTTTTATTTATATAGAAATATATGCAAACAATTAAAGAAATAATTTTTTATATATTTTTCATTTTTATTAATTAAAATTTTATTTTATTATTAATTATATACAATTTATTATTAATAATATAACAATAATATTTTTAATTATTTAATATAATTTATTATTTTAAATATTATTCTATTCTATTTAATATATTAATTCCATTTAATATAATATTATGATTTGGTCACAATTGGTATTACGAAAAATTATTGAGGGTATATTAGGTAGTTTGTATTTATTAGTTTACGTTTCATCCTAAACCTCCCAAATCGGAGGTTTCTTATTTTTACTATTTAGGATAGAATGGAACATAACATGAAACCCTCTGCTTCCATCCTATTTCGTTCCATTCCATTATAAAACTTCCTTCCAAACGATGGAAGTATGTTACGTTCTATTCCATTCCATCCTCAACCCCTCAACAAAACATAGCCTAAGAGTCACAACGAGAATTTGTTTTCTTGATTCACAGGTGTAAACAATGTCATGTACCATAGTTTTGAAATCAATTGTAGGTCATTAATTCGATCGATTAATACTTCAACTTTTATGTGACTAATGCAAACTTAGTATTAACACAAGGAATTAATATATTTTATAGCCAAGACAAATCCTTTACATAATAAACCCTAGGATAGTATATAGGCTGAAAACTCATGATGTAGCTTCCGTGAGGCTTATCGGTGAAAAATTCCACGAGCCTAAGAGTCACAGCAAGAACTTGTTTTCTTGATTCACAAGTGTAAACAATGCCACGTACCATAGTTTTAAAATCAATTGTAGGTCTTTAATTCAATTGGTTAATACTTAGGAGATGATGTATAAAGTTTAGATGTTCTGTAAACTTTGGGGAACATGAAGGATACTAACTATGGAATCACTGTTTAAAATTAACAGTTTGCAGAAATGAGTAATGTTGATAGTTCTTGGATGTATAAACGATTAACACTTGATGGCTTCATTAATCTTGAGTTTGTTGAGGAAGTTGAAGCTTTTACTCATTATGCATATTCTTAACCTGCGTATATGGATAGCTCAAATATCAGATGTTTATGTGAAAAGTGCTAATACATTCATTTCCTTCCTATTGATAAAGTTAATAGGCATTTATTAAGAAAAATGTTTGTTCCAAATTATTTTGAATGGACACGACATGGGGAATCAGTGAAGTATCACCACAAGGGGTCATGAAGTATAATCCTCAGTGAACTTAAATGAGTTTGAAGGGGGGATTGGAGTTAGAACAAATAATATGGACGCAAATGAAAATCTTTACATGCAAATGATTTACGATGTAGTCGGTTATACCTTTAAGGAAAATATAGAAAATCTTGAAGAACCAAACCCACATTCAAACATTTTTTTGACTTATTACACTCAACTGACGAAGAACTATGGAAAAATTGTGAAACAATGACTCAATTGTCTTCAATTACTTGAATATTAAACATAAAATTTAAAGGGCATATTTTTTATTGTATTTTTGATAAAATTCTTGAATTGTATAACGAATCATTGCCTCCTGATCATACAATGATTGATAGTTTTTACAATATGAAGAAATTTATTAAGGACTTTGATTCGCCTATTGAAAAGATTTATTGTTGTAAATTGGGATGTATGTTGTATTGGGGAGATGATGTTGATTTACAAGAGTGCAAATTTTGTGGTCAATCTAGGTTCAAGCCTAGAAAACATTCTATGAAACATAAATTAGTACCCTAGAAGCAGATGTATTATTTCCTGTTAACTCTGAGACTTCAAAGACTATATACTTCTGATGTAACTGCTTCTCAGATGAGATGGCATAATGAACACGAACAGGAAGATGGAATAATGAGTTATCCATCAGATGCACTGGCATGGAAACATTTCAATAACATCTATTATGAGTTTGCAGCTGAGAGTCAAAATGTTAGGTTGGGATTGTCGACAGATAGATTCCAACTTTTTGGTCAATCCGGCCAGTAATATTCATTATGGTCATTCATAATTACTCCTTATAATTTGCCTCCATAAATGTGTATGAAAGAGGCATATATGTTCTTGACAGTGATTGTGCCAAGGCCTACAAATCTAAAGCATAAAATGATGCATTCTTATAACCATTGATATCTGAATTGCAACATCTTTAGGAATATGGTGTTGAGACATATGATGCGTCTCTGAAACAAAATTTTACATTGAGAGCAGCTTTGATGTGGATCATTAGTGATTTTCTGGCATATACTGTGTTATCTGGATGGAGCACAGCAAGAAAATTGGCTTGTCTTTATAGTGGCAATGATTATAATGCGTTTGATCTTTCAAACGGGGGCAAAATATATTAGTTTGACAACCACAAAAAATTTCTTCCTCCAAATCATATATTTAGACACAATAAGATGGTAAAAAAAAACCTCCTCCCCCTCACAAAGCTGATGAAGAGATATTGCAAGAAATTGAGAAATTAGGCTTATTGAAAGTTACAGAATTTAAAGCTAATGAAATTAATACAAGTATTAGTAAAAACTTTAACTGGAGAAAACAAAGGATCTTTTGGGATTTGCTATATTGGAAAACTAATTTGATACATCATAATCTAGATGTGATGCATATTAAAAAAAATATTTTTGGCAATTTGTTCAATACCATAATGAACATTGAAGGGAGGACAAAAGATAATGCAAAATCAAGAGCTTATTTGAAACTTTTTTGTAGAAGGAATGAGTTACATAAAGATCTTTGCAGCGGTAAATATTTGAAAGTATGTTACACTTTGGACAAAAAACACAAGGAAATATTGTGTGAATGGTTGAAAATTCTAAAGTTTCCCGATGGTTATATGTCAAACTTGGCAAGGTGTATAGACAGAAGGAAGTACAAACTATTTAGGATGAAAAGTCATGATTGTCATGTGTTTATGCAAAGGTTAATTCTAATTGCATTTCGGAAGTTGCTACCCAATAAGGTTTGGGAAGTAATAACAAAATTAAATTTATTTTCCAAAAGCTTATCATCATTTGAAATCAAGTTGGCTGAAAAGGAAAAACTAGAAAGGAAATTCTGATAATTTTGTGCAAGTTAGAAGGGATATTTCCTCCAAGCTTCTTTGATTGTATGGATCACATACCTGTCCATTTAGCACATAAGGCTAAACTAGTCGGTCCAGTTCAATATCGTTGGTTGTATCCATTTAAAAGGTAATTAAACAAAAATGATTGTAATTAAAGTCATAGCATGTTTTAATAACTAAATTGGTATAACCCTATTTGCTCATATGAGTATTTGCATCACTTAAAGAAAAATGTCAAAAACAAGGCTAGAGTTGAAGGTTCGATATGTAATGCTTATTTAGTGGAGGAAGCTAGTATATTTTGTTCACATTATTTTGAGTTGTATGTTCACACAAGAGAAAGAAAAGTTTCTCGTAATGACGTTGAGGAAGGAACTGGTGATGCTGATGGTAACTTATCAACTTTAACATATCCTGAACGAAAATATGGACGTTCAATAAGAAGAATGTTAACAGAGGAAGAAATTCAAGCTGCCTAGGGTTACATTTTATTCAACTGTCAAAAGGTTCAACTTTTCGTGCAGTAAGATGAAATTGATTATTTGAGTTTTGAAATTTAGTGTTATTTATAACTAAAATACATAATAATATTTTTAGATTATAAGAGGAATTGTGACGCGAGCTCATGCCTGACAAAACACAGGATAATATTAATAAAGAAATTGGAAGACACTTTCCCTGATGGTTCGAGCAATATATATGTTTTCACTTACAAATATTAAAATGATTGAATTTTAGGATTTAAGTGTTCAAATAACTTTATACTATTTAATATAATATTTTCTTTTCTGTAGGCTTTAGAAAATCCAATAGAGAACAAGTTCATACGTGATTTTGAGAAAGGACCTTTGCGAACTGTTAAATCATATCCGATGTATTTCGTTAATGGATATAAATATCATACATAATATCATGGTCATAACATGGTAACAATAAATAGTAGAGTTTGCAGACAGGCAAAATTGATGGATTACTATAGTAAAATTATTGAGATACTTTAAATTAAATACCCTGCATTGCCAATAAAGCAAAGTGTGATTGGTTTGGTCCAACTCCAAATGTTGATACAAAAGTCATAGCTGATACAATCTAGTTGAAGTCAACAAGCGAAGAAGATTTCGACAATTTGAACCTTTCATGTTGGCAATGTAAGCGATCCAGTTGTATTATGTCTGTTTTCCTAGCTTACGATAAGATAAGTCAAATTGGTTGGCCATTTGCAGAGTTAAACCTAAAGGTGTTTTTGAATCACATGGAAAAGGAGAATAAAGAATCGAAAGTGAAGCATTTCAGGAAGATGCTTATGAAATAATGCATCTGTTGTATAGGATAATGAACCTTTGAATGATTCATGTAACGAATGTGTTGAAATTTTATCTGGAGAAGATGAGGAGTGCTAGAGATCTGAAGAAGATCCTGAGTTTGATTCAAATTCTTTAGAGAAAGAAGATAATTTTGATTTACAATTAAGTGAAGATAGTGATTAATTTGTGTTTGTCATTGAATATTATATTCAACAAATCAATTATTTCTTTTTCAATATATTGTATAAAATATTGAATTCATTTTGTAATATTTCTAGAAAATTCAATCAAATATTAATTTCATGTTGAAATATACCACGAAAGAGAAGATAAGATATGATGTCACCAAGATTCAGGTTACAATTCGGAGGTACTTACTGTACAGTTGAAGCATCTCATGGTATAGCAGCTGGAACTAAATCACCTCCTTCCCCTCCAGCTACTACACTTGCAGACGAGGCATCACCTTTCGTAGTTATTGCTACACCGTCCACCACCCCTACATCATTCACTAACCCTATACCGATAGAGATATCAGGGGTAAACAATGCGGATGTAACGAGGCAATAGCCAGCCTGGAGCTGAGGGACCTAATGGAAGAACTTACATAACAATTTTCAATAATATGTAAGTGAAAATACATGAAACATTATATGTTTATAATTAAGTTATAGGTTTAAATTTTAAAAAGGTATAAAATTATTTGTTTTTATATTAGGTTGATTCCATTTGGACCGTGCTCAAGAAACAAGACATCCAAATTCAAGGAGAAGATTGATCTTAAGAGTTATGTATGGAAGAATATCTCTCAGGCCACAAAGGAATTTTACTATCAGGAGTTTGAGGTACAAACAAAATTATTATTTCCTTTTTAATTAATTTTTATACATTAATTAGATAAATATTATTAAATTATAAGTAGTTATCAAATGTTTTTCCTTTTGTTTCAGAAATAATTTTTTTGGGATTTTGAATTTGACGTAATCATTTATAAAGTATGGGAGAGATGAGCACGTACACGTTACCGGGACTTTGTTACTGTGATACACAAGGCCGGTGTACGTCCTCCTTATATTTTTGAACAAATATGAAGTCGTTGGCAGCAGTATTGGACATCACCTGAAGCAATGTCTATTTTAGAGCGTAATTTTACCAACAGATATGGAGGACTAGGGGGAGAGAATCTTCCTTTATGTACGAGATGATCTATTAACCACCATGAGTATGCGGAGAGACTTGTAAGTATTTATACTTTACATTTATATTCTGATTTCTTTACTTTGCTACGCTTCAATTGAATTTGATGTGTGAATTTTGAAATAAAAATATATATGTTATGGAGAATGATAATGTTATAAATGTTTGGTGCCATATATGACTGTGTTGTTGACTTGTTTTCTTTGTTCAATAGGGGGTAAATATCATAAAAATAGAGAAAATTCTATATAAATTTTTATAAATTCTAATTCACTTATAACATTTTATTCTTATGCAGGAAAAGTCTATAGGTATGAGGACTACACCCCGTTAGCTCTTTTTGCACACTCGCATTAAAAAGCATGACGGTGTGACATTTGTTAACACCCAATGTAGAGAACTAACTGTATGTGAAATTTATAGTTTAATATTAATGTTTAATAATTATCATTTATTGATATAAACATTGCCTTATGATAGGACCAAATACAAGAAAGCATTCAACGACAGTCTTAGCGGTCTGAAGATGTTGATGAGACTCAATCCTATCTTCATGCAGTGGGTGGTAGGGATCGTTGTGGAAGGATATTCGGCTTATGTTTATTTGCAATACATGTTATTTGCAATCCTCCACGTCTAGTACAGCAACATCTAGTAGGCAATTCACAACTAATGAAATCCAAGAGCTTTGGAATACAATGCAGACATTGATGGAGTACATAGCTCAGCTTCGTAATGAGGTGAATGAGTTAAAGGGTAGGGGTAACACCTCATCGCACCAATCAGAACATCTGTCATCTCCTGATCAATGGTGTATTTGTAGTCATTTCATTTGAATTACAAATACTTATTATTTATAATTTAATGTTTTTATTATCAATTAAGATATTTTTAACTTTATAACATCACTCAACTTTCTGTTTAAATAAATTAAATGCATACTATTAAATTCATAACTGTTTAAATTATGCATCAACCATAACTTCATCAAATAAAATTTATTGACAGTTTTTTTTTAATTTTCTAGTTGACTTACTGATGGACATTTGTGATTCTGTCAGTAAAATCAATTTTATTTACCGACGGAAGACAACTAATTGTTAGTAATTACAGACAAAATAACCAATTATGTCCCCAAATTTACCGACGGGATTTGTCGTTGAATAATCGTCAGTAAAATCACCAACGAAAACAACATAACCGTCGATAATGTTGTAACAAACTTACCGACGGAATAGAAGACATCATCAGTAAATGTGCTGATGGAATGGTATTGTTTACCAATGGTCAACCACAAAAAAAAAATCGTTAGTATATTTACTAACGGTACATTAATTTACTGATAGACCTTCTATTGTTTGTTGAAAATTATTACCTATGGTCGTTTCTACAATGCCTTTGTCTGTTGGTGAATTCCGTCTCTAACTTGCCTTACCGACGGAATGTTTATGATTCCCGTCAGTAATTTTCGTCGCTAAACGACTTTTTTTTGTAGGATTACTTCCTAATATATTAAGAATGATTATAAATTATAATCTTAATTCATAATTAGAATTAGATAAATTAAAACTCTTTTAAATCTATCTTTACTTCTCTAATCAAACAATTTACAAGCATAAATCAATATTGATGTCTAACAACATGTCACGACTATCTAAATATCAGGAATGTCAAAGTGGTTTGACTTAACTTATCTATGCATAGTTATGATATCAAATTTAATCATTTCGTCATCCAATATTCTAATTAGACAGAGTACGAATATAATGTCTACTTTTTTGTATCCAATCATGTTCGTTTTTGCTAATTAGTAACTAATTTTTGCTAATTAGTAATTTATTTATAATTAATTTTGTCTTTAATTACTTTAGAATGATGATTTTTTGTTGATTTACTCGAATATTTTCATATGGTTCATTCTGCATATGAGCATTACAGACTGAATTATCTTAGGACAGTTCATAAGTAGCATCAAGACACATTAATTCCCAAATAAGATACCTGGTGATCTCAAGTCTAACGATCAACTATACAACCATCATTATGAGGAAATTCACAGACACATAAATAATATTTCATTTGGGATCCTCATAGTCATGTCAGTTTAGTGAACTTAGTATCTAATAAGTAACCATACATTAATTTAAGTATTTCCACACTTCAATTTATAGGATCAATTAGGTTATTCATATGAAAGAAACAAAATATATGCTAGTTTCACCATTTTATTAATATTTCGTCTTGATGAAATAACAATTAGGAACACTCAGGAATAATACATAAATATACATTGAATCTCATAATTATAATTTTATCATAATTTCATTTACTCGGTAATTATTTCGAAAATTTCACCTTTAGTATTAGTACATCAAACGTAATTAACTTAATACATAAAGATAAAGAATGCCTTTTATTAACTAAATAATAATGTCATACATCAAATTGCAATCAATCAATTAGTTATAAAGGCATAATCTAACAGTTAGAGGACATATTATTCTCATAAATCCAACTTCACATTGTCAAAAAGGTCGCTCTCTAATCTTTTAAGATGAAAAACAACAAGGAATGTCAAAGTGAGGCAAACCGTTAAATGAAGCTTTAGCCAATGTTTCTAATAATAATTTAAGAAATTTATAGAGGACTTATGTGGTGAGCACTTGGCATCTAGTTCTTTGTGAGGTATCAAAAGAGCAAATGGAGCATTGCTATTGTCACACATATATGTAACATTACTTTTGATGGCTTTGTTTTACATGATATGCTATGTGTTCTATACCTTTTAAAGTAAAATTACTTGATGCTCTTAAGCAAATGATACATAATCCCTACAACTATTATGTATTAGAAATAAAATAATTAGATATAAATGAGTCTACAAGACAAATATCTACCTAAATGGGATAGTTGGATGTTAAAAATCCATGTTGGATATAAAGAAATGCAACCAAATCAAATGTTTAGAGTACTAAGAGACATTTACTCCTACTACAAAACTTATAACAGTATGTCTAGCCCCTGCCCTAACTTTAACCAAACACCAGCATCTTCACCATCTTGATGCCAATAATGTGTTCCTATATAGGAAACTTAAATGAAGAAGTTTACATGACTTTAACTCCTAGTTTTGGATGAAAGGGGGAGACATGAGTTTGCAAACTTATTATTGGTTCATCAAACTTTCATTTGCTCTCAAAGAAGCCAATTTTAAGCAATCAAAGGTAGATTGCTCCATATTCCTTCGAACATATGACGGTACATTTATTACTCTTCCAATTTATGTAAAAGCGTGATTCTAAAAGGAAACAACTTACAAGACATTTAAGACACCAAATTATTTTAGAAAAGGTGATTCAAACTAAAAAATTTAGGATAATTTGAAATATTATTTGGGCATTGAAGTTGCATATATAGTATAAAGATATTGCTCTTTCAAAATGAGAGTACGCTACTAAGATTCTTGAAGATGTATGATGCTCAAAGCAAAACTAGTTTTATTTTTCATGGGGAAATATCAATCTTCCACCAAATTTGAGGATGATTACATTGATGACTTATCTTCTTACCAAACACTTATTAGTCGATTAATTTGAAAATCAAGCAATTTGCTTTAGCATACGTAGTTCATGTTTTAAGTTACTTGACACACAAACCACGAGTGACACATTTGAAAACAACTCGTTGTGTCCTACGATATTTTAAACAAATTATAAGATAGGCATATTTTTCCTTACTTATCGACTTGCCATGTGTGGGCCTAGCCGTTCAGTCGCATCAAGCGCATGGTATTAGCGAGATTCATCCATCCTTATCCCTCTCTTTCTCACTGCCCTTTTATTGGTTAATAGTGAATCCGACGTCCAATCTCTTTGCGTCGGAGTGAAAGCAAGAGAAGATACTACTACTCTACGACGGGCCTTTCCCCTAATGATGGCGTTGCGACTGCAGGATGGTTGGCTGGTTATTGATGGTAATTTTCTTGCACATCAATCATTCCTTTGGTAACTACAGATATTGGGCTTGGAGACTTTCGATGTTGTGAATCATTTCATTTCACCTTAGTGTTGCTAAGATTAATGACCAATGATATAAAAAGGTTGGATATATACCGATGAAATTACAAAATAATATACATTTAAATATACAAAATAATAACAAAAACTTCAATTGGAGCAAATAAGAGAATGTATTATAAGTAATAATTAAAAAATCAAATCAATTCAGTAGGTTCAAGTATTGATTTAGTTTATTTTTCAAGTTGATTTTAATTTATGTTAATAATTTTAGTTATTAAAAATTGGCGATCTTATTAATTAATCAACTGATTTCTGTAGCCTAATAAGTTTTCATTTTTAATTAATCTTAAATTTCTTATATGAATAAGGATAATATTATTATTCAATTGTATTTTAAATTCTTCAATTTTGTTCGATTTGATTATATATTGATTTTATAATAATCTTTTATCAATTGAACATTTAAACTTTAAAAATCTTATCCTATTAGTTTAATTTCTAATTTATTTTTTAAAATATTAATTATAAGGTTGCAATTGCACAAGTAATTCTTATCAAACAAAGTGTTGTTCTATTGTTTAATGATTAAAAAACTAATTTACCAAAATGAAAGCTTGGACAAAAAGTATGCTTTTTCTAAATTCGTTACATAGGCCCTATTTAACAATTAACGGATTGCATTAGCTGTTAGTTGATAATGAATTATATCAGCTAATTTGATTAGCGTCAGCGGATAATATCAGATGTTTATTAGAGATTTTTGATAAAATTAACTGTTTAATATTAGTTATTTATATGTAAAATTACTTATGAAGACATGTTTTAAACAAATTCATTGAATATTCTTGTAATAATTTAAAATTTCAATCCTGATAGTTCACAATGTAATTAAGTAAAAAGAGTGAATTTACTAATACCTACACAAATTTCTGATTTGTTAAGTAATTATCTAAATTACAGAAATAATAAACATTGAATGCTCTAATATTTGTTGGTAAACTAATAGAAAATGAGAGGGACAGAGAGTACAAGAAATAAGAGATCAAGTTGTAGTGTGGAAAAGGAGGTTGAGAAGAACTGAGTGGGTACAATTGTCATTATCAAAAAGTTAAAGGTAAAATGCTAGTATTATGAAGCTTTTTAAAAATTAGCTTGTTGGGTTGAATAAACCAACTCATCAGTTGATAACCAAACAAATTAGTAATACCTTACAAAATGTTAAAATATGGCTGAACTAATCTACATCAAATCATCTGTTCTAGTTACTCTATTTTAATATCATAAATATGTGGATGAAATTTAATAAAATATAATAAGAACACTATAATCAAAACATAAAATTTGATCGCGAATCAAATAGGCCATATTTTCCAAGTAGAGCTATTTTTGTTAAAAAAAAAGAATTGTAAGCGGAAATTCATATTAGCCCATAACATGCATTGGTCTAAACCTCAATATATAAGACTACATAACAAAAGGTTCGAATCCTATTCTTAAACCAAACATTCATTGGTCTAAAGCCCATTTATCAAATGATTTTGTTTCATCGTGCCATCATCTTTAAACCCCCCAAAACCTCTCGCTAATGACACGTGTGAAAATCGCAGATGCTTTCTCACTGTTTCTTCTCCAACCCTGTTTTTACCTGGTCCCTGCTTCCGATTCTCTCTATATTTGCTTTAATGGATGTTTCCGACAGGCGACATGCCTCCTAATTTCACACCCCAAAACCCTAATCTTCGTACGTTTTCCCAAAGCCTTGGGTGTTCCAACGTTAATTTTAGGAAATTTAACCAATTCCACCCATATCAAAACCACCTCAATAAATATCACTGACCCTCCCGATTCCTCAATCCCCAAATCGCGTTTCCCAATTCCCAATTTGCGATGATTCCCAGAATTTAGAAACCCGTTCTTAAGAAGCCTTTTTGTTTCAATGTCCCAGAAGTTAATCACTCGATATAAAAATCCCAATTTTCGATTTTCTTTTTCGTTTATCTTTCAGTTTCTAGTATGGATTCGATGCATCATCGCCAGGACCATGAATCTAATTCATATACCATCATGACCACGTCTTCGTGGCTCGATATTCGATTGTTTTACGTAAGAATCACGCCGTGCGTGATCGGAAGCGTACCAGATAACCTAACGCTCCGCCATCTCCGGCGGGAGATCAACACTCCCCTCGAAATCAACGGCTCTACGATCCCCTCTGCCGATTCAGCGGCCATAAATCTCCGAAGGGATCGCGTCAATAAGGAGTCGTCGGAGGTCACGTACGTGAGCACTGACAGCGTCCGCGTCTCAGGAGCCGTTGAATTCGAAGTGATGGAGAGTAACGACTTGTTGTTATGTGGGTCGTTGGAGAGAATGGAATCTACTTGGGGAAACGGGAGCTTGGGCCCTGAGAATGATGCGAAAACAGGTTGGAGTTTAGAGTGTTATATGGCGGCGTGTGTTGGTGAAGGGAAGTCGGTGTTCTTTCAACCGAGAATGGGTGTTTCGGCTCCGGAGATTGAGGTTTATATCGCAGGGTGTTGTGGGAGTGTGCCTGTTATATTGACTAAGACGATTTTGGTTAGTCCGAGGAGGAAAGGATCGAGACATGTGACTCTGGATGCAATTCCCGAAGATGAAGAATTGGAGAAAGATCAAAATGATGGGGACAATAATGTGCTGCTTCGATATCGCAGTAAAGATCAAGTAAGGTTATATAACCGTGGAAGTTCTTCGCGTTCATCTGAATGAATTTTATCTGTGTCCTGTTGTTCTTTGTAGGAAAGATGAATCCTTTGCATGAGACATGAGACATGAGACATGAGACATTTGATTTTTTGTGATTTTTTGTGGCCAATGCTTGTTTAGTATGATTTTTCTGATTCGTGATTGATACTGTATTGTGTCCTTTGTGAGCTTAATGGATTGTTTGGTGTATCTGTGTATCTTTAACTAAATATACTTGGAAACAGCCTCTATAAGGCTACGTACTGTTGGTCCTTTTCAGATATCAGTACTATCGAAGAGCTAATGCACTGGCAGATAGATATGTAGACAAGTATCTGAAGGATTTTGATGATATATATATGCTGTATTTCATTCGATACCTAATATGAGACATCACTTTTAGGATGTTGGTAAGATGCAAAATGAAGCAAGACTGTATCATTCCTTTCATGGTTGACGGTTTTTTATTACTCCTTACTTCAGCTGGGCTTTTTGTATATGACGACTAAGTCCAGCGACTTGGGGATCTCTGTACATGAGTACACTAAGTTTCCTCTTTCTAGATTCATTTAGCCCGATGTGCAAATGTGGATTATTGTTCAATACATGCAGTATGAGAGTGTTATCCATCCGGTTTCTGTTTGGATTGTTGTATGAATTTGGGGTGTCTTCAGGGAGCGGCTTGTATTTGATGTATTGATAAAGCATCTTTCACTAGCAGCCACAGTTTCTGCTGTTCTAACTTGTTAATTCTGTTTCAACATTTATACAGATTACAGATTCTGACAATGAAGATTACAAGTCAGATGGGAAGATTGTGAATCGATACTACTCTGAAGACTTGTATTATGGGGAAGATGGCCAGCTCTCATGGTTTAATGCTGGTGTTAGAGTTGGTGTTGGCATTGGTCTTGGAATGTGCCTTGGGATTGGAATTGGGGTTGGTCTGATGATGCGTTCATATCAAGCAACCACTAGGAATTTTAGGAGGAGGTTCCTGTGACCTGGGTTTTCTCTATGTAAGAATAAGTTTTGCAACCTTTTTACAGATTTTGATGTCTGGAAGATCTCATGATCAACTCTGTAGTCAAGGAATAGTATCGCGTACAGTTACTTTGTTATCTGCTGATTATGAACACTAGTGGTTGGGTTAGAAGTTGTACAGCGTCTCGGTTTGTTAGTCATAAAGATCGATCTTTCAACGCAAGAACTGTTACATACAGCTTCCCACCTTTTTCAGATGGCTGCTTGTTAAGACATCCGAAGTGTTGGTTGCTTCAACATTTGACAGCTGCGGAGCTATGAAGAACGACAGCATTTGATTATGCGCGAGCTTGCAGGAGCTGCACGGAGTTGTTCAGTAGCTGGCATGAGTTTGTTCTGAGTCCCATGTATATGCTCGAGCCTTGTAGTATACTCCTAGTTCTTAACCTGTTCTCCTGCTCTTCTTGAGTGTAACACAGTTTTGCTTTCTTGTAATAGACATACACTTTTCTTTTTTCTTTGTGAATTTTGGCATCAAATTAATTTGTTTCAATGTATATTTATCACTTTTGTAATAAGTCAAAGTCCTTTCACAAATGAGAGAATTAGATCATTA
This sequence comes from Erythroxylum suave, assembly GCA_027563595.1. Classification (NCBI taxonomy): domain Eukaryota; kingdom Viridiplantae; phylum Streptophyta; class Magnoliopsida; order Malpighiales; family Erythroxylaceae; genus Erythroxylum; species Erythroxylum suave. The sequence continues at coordinate 28,120,594 of JAOSBN010000009.1, forward strand.
CTAAACATCCATTCTTCTCGAACTTGAAAACTTAGGTGGAAGGTGAAGAAGACCCCCTTCTGGAGGGGTGTAAGCCTTCAATGAGATATTATTTTGGAAGAGTTATAATTTATTCTTGTGTTTCGACTTATGAGTCAAAGGAGCGTAGGCCTTCCAAAAAGTAACGGAGGTGTGCAAAGATTTTTTCGGGAATTTTTTTTAAAATTAGCCTAAGTTTGAGTTCGAACCCCTAAAATGAAGCTTTATTGAAGAGACGGAAAACAATTAAGCAAAAATATAAATTTATGAAAGAAAGTTTTGGATAGTAGAAAGAAAATAATGGATTAATGTGGCAATGAGACTTTGACATCTTACTTCTAAAAGCTTCGACCTTCTCCTAAAGCATGGGAGCAAAACTCTTGACATAGTGATAGTACCATGTTCTTTTTAACTATTCACTGCTCCACAGTCCACAACTAAAACCCCCCGGATATGCCCAAAATTACAACATTAAACCCTAACGACCGCATCTCCACCACAACGGCCACACCACACGGTGATGACCGGCTTTAATATTAGATCCTCTACCACAATGTCCCACCGTAACAACCCTGCACATGCACCAGCATCGGCACCTCCCCCTCTTCCTTTGGTTGTGACTCTCAACTGCATCGAGGACTGCGCCGTCGAGCAAGAGTCTCTCGCCGGAGTCGCCGCCGTCGAGCATGTCCCCCTCAGCCACCTCTCTGATGGGAAGATGGAATCAGCCGTCGCTGTGCTCCTCCACACTCTCGCCTACCTCCCACGCGCGGCCCAACGCCGTCTCCGCCCTTATCATCTCATTCTCTGCCTTGGCTCCGCCGACCGTACTGTCGACTCGGCCCTGGCCTCCGACCTAGGCCTCCGACTCGTCCATGTAGACACTTCACGTGACGAGGAGATCGCCGACACCGTTATGGCCTTGTTCTTAGGTTTGCTTCGCCGGACCCATCTGCTTTCGCGCCATGCGCTCTCTGCCTCGGGATGGTTGGGATCGCTGCAACCGTTATGTAGAGGCATGAGGAGATGTAGAGGTCTGGTTTTAGGGATCGTCGGCAGATCTGCTTCGGCTAAGTATTTGGCTATTAGAAGCTTGGCTTTTAAGATGAGTGTGCTCTACTTCGATGTTCACGACGTACGTATCTCTCATTGTTACTCTTACTTGAAGATTTTCGCTGTTTCTGGTTCATTGCCACAGGAATGCGCCATTTTCCCTTTCTTGTACGACTTAGTGTTATAGTATCAAATGGTAAACACTCGTTTGGAAAGCTTTCGACCTTATGCCTTTCAGTGCAAATGAGATCTATTTGGAAGGCATATTCTCATTTTGGATGAAAGGGCATGGTTTGTTTAGAATTTTGATCCTGTAGTATATGCTTTTGAGGGCTGTCTTGGGGATATTAATTGATGTCAAAGAACTCCGGCCAGGAGTAAAAATGAAGTTTCAATGGCTAGAGTATGTGTATATATATATATATATATTTATGTTTAACACAGATCTCAATGTTTATTTTCTATGTTGTCTCCTGGACTTGAGATCCAAGCATCTAAATTTTACAAGATGGAGTTTCTGTTTTAAGCTGATGAGCTGTAGAAGGTGTTCTGTTCTATTTAGTTCTGCTAAATACTTGTTTTGATTATTGGAATTACTGCTTGTTGTCTTTTGTTCTGTACTCATTATTGGTTAGGGGATTCTAGAGGGTATTATTCTATTCGTCTTCTGTGATTTGAGTGTGCGTCTGGACGGGCTCTTGCTTATTTTTTCAGAACTACATTGAAACAGGGGAAAAACAAAATTGGCCAGTCATCTATAATATTCCCTCCTGCTGCTCGAAGAATGGATACTCTTAATGATCTACTAGCTGCAAGTGACCTTATATCCCTTCATTGTGCTTTAACAAATGAAACGTTCCAGATTATTAACGCAGAATGCTTGCAACATGTAAAGCCAGGTATTTCCTTCTCTATTGCATCAAGATCACGAAGATTGTTGTGGTTATGTTGAGTTGATTGTTGTACTGTGTCTTGTTTGTTTAGGGGCATTTCTTGTGAATACGGGAAGCAGTCAGCTACTTGATGATTGTGCTTTAAAGCAGCTTCTAATTGATGGGACTTTGGCTGGTTGTGCCTTGGATGGTGCTGAAGGGCCACAGTGGATGGAAGCATGGGTAAATATGAGCATAGTTCAATAAGGCTCATGTAATGTAACTTTTAATTGATGTGCATAGGATGGTTCTGGAGCATGATAATGTAATATCTGCTTCTCTCCCACTCAAAAGTGTTGATGATACTGTGTCTTGACACATGCCGTATTGTTTATGTTATTTACATACAGTGTATATTAGCTTATATTTCAATGTGTTATATGGTTGCTAATTTATGCTGCTCACCTTTGCATAGGTCAAAGAGATGCCCAATGTATTGATACTTCCACGCAGTGCAGATTATAGTGAAGAAGTATGGATGGAAATTAGGGATAAAGCCATTAGTATATTGCAGTCTTTCTTCATTGACAGGGTTCTTCCAAAAGATGCCATCTCTGATGTGGACGAGGAGGAAAGCAAAATAGGTGATGAAGGTGAACAATGCTCAAGAGAAAACAAAGACAGTGATGTATGTGCTTTGGTTGGTGAGCAGCTGATAGATGATATTAAGGGAAGTCCAGCAAGCTCCCAGAAAAAGTGCATTAATCAATCTATAGAATCTCCCAGCCAGGATCAGGGTTCTGGGTTGTCTCAGAATACAACAGGAAGATCTGAAGTAAGACGCAGTAGGTTGGGTAAGAAGGCAAAAAAGAGACATGGCCGTCAAAAGTCCCATCAGAAATTAGATGATCCCTCTCAAATAGGAAAAGAAAGTACTTCCCTCCGGGAAGATGATACTGCTATGAGTGGTACTGATCTAGCATTAAGTTCTGGCTCTCGGTTTGCTTCACCTGAAGACTCTAGAAGTAGGAAAACACCAATTGAGTTAATACAAGAATCACCCTCTGATCAGCTGTCAAGATCACATAAGAATCTTACTGAAAGGTCTGGTGAGATGCTGAAAGATGGTTGTGTTATAGCTCTTTATGCAAGAGGTCACCCAGCTCTTCATGTCTCCAGGCAGAGAGTTAAAGGTGGTGGTTGGTTTTTGGACGCAATGTCAAATGTAACAAAAAGAGATCCTGCAGCACAGTTCCTTGTTGTTTTTAGAAACAAGGTCTGCCCAAATTTTGTTCGTTACGAAAATATCCTAACCTTTATAGTCTGTCAAGTGGTATTTTGAATATTTTGCATTTCTAGCTTGGTGATTTGCTTTCATGGGCACATTTTCTTCAGGACACTATAGGGCTTCGATCTTTTGCTGCTGGTGGAAAGTTGTTACAGGTATTCTATATTTCTACAAATCAAGTCGTTCGTATCATTCGAAATGTCATGTGAATCTTAAATAAAGAACAAATTCGAGTTTCATTGTTTAATATCCACTTATTGAAGAAGCATAATGAAGGGATGGATATTGGTAATGGGAAACCACCAAGAAATTCTAAATGTAATATCATACTATAAATTGGTGATTCTATGGTATTCATGTGAGGTTACTCTGATATAACTAGTCTAATCACCTAGCTTTTACTAATGGCACTGGACAGAGCTTTCTTTATATGTATTCTGTTTGTTGCAGGGTACCAATGATCACTTGAAACTACATTGCTTATATTGCTTCTACCGCATACTGCACTTGCCATTTCCCGATGCTAAAAAAAAATAAGTTTGGCTTTTGAGTGTCTTTATCTATTTAATTATACCCATATAATTTCCAGTAGTCAGTCCTGCATCAGTCCTCTCGTATGTTTCTCTAGTCTGGTTAATGTGTAAAAGCATTGGCATCATGGAGAATTGAATGCAACATGCGTGGTGCTTGGTTCGGTTTTGAGGTGAACTTCTCTGTTGAAACTGCAGATCAACAGAAGAATGGAATTTGTATTTGCCAGTCACAGCTTTGATGTTTGGGAGACTTGGATGTTGGAAGGCTCGTTGGAGGAATGTAGGCTGGTTAATTGTAGAAATCCTTTGGTGAGAATGCCTCCTCTTGTTTTGTTATAGTTTCTGCATTCCCTCATTGCTATCTTCTGTTTGATTTGACCGTCATGGAAGATCAGATTGCCTGAATCACGTGTCTCATATACCATGTTGCGATCACCTCAGAATCATGATGTCTTCAGAATTATCTTTATTATGCAACCATAATATTTCATTTACAATCTGCCAACCTTTTCTCCTGTTTGAATTTTTCATTGCCAAAACTGCAGGCCGTGTTGGATGTTTGTGTAGAGATTCTGGCAACTGTAGGAGAAGCTGATGGTGTCACTAGATGGCTAGATTAGGTCCTCTGAGAATTTGATGAGCCATTTTCATTTTCTTTTGAGATTGTTTTCTCCTCTAAATAATTTGTAAAGCATTATTTATGTATTATTTTAATCTCCTTTTTAACCTATTTTGTTTTTCCGTTTCCCTTTCTTTTTTATTGCCTTTTTCTTTTTCTTAATGTTACCTGGAATGTAATCATATTGTGTTTGTGGGCTGTTGATGGTTTGTCACAGAATGTGAAGCTCAAGATTTTCATAATTACCGTTAAAATTAGATACTATTTATGCTACTGTTTAGTTAGAATTAGAAGAAGTTCAAAAGAATGTCCTCCAAAAATTGGCCAACGTGACAACTAATTTAGTACACCACAAGTAAGTTTACATTGCATGTCAAAAATTTGTAGATCAACTCCAATTAAATAAAATATTTACGTATTTTTAACTCTTGTCATAATTATTGTAGATTTGGGAAAGAAGTAGCAGAAGCTATAGGTGAAGGACTTAATGCTGTAGCGCATGCATTTGCGATTGCGTTCGCAAGCTCCAACATCCGAAAGCCATTTTCATCCCTATAAGGTTATAAGTCAAGCAATGAATTAGGCAAATCTAGTGTTAAATCTGCTTCAGGCATGAAGCCTCAAATTTTTAATTGAAATAATTACGTAGTCTAGTTGATTTCTTGCAACTGCAATTTGGTTGAAAACTTTGTTACTTTTATCTGTACCTGTTCATCATATCGTGTTGCTCTTAGTTTTACAGCATATAAATGGAACAAACTACTGTACTTGATAGATTAGCTGCATTGGCTGTTGTGTAAAGTTTTTTCTTTTCCTTTGTACAATAATATTATGATGTGTCTTACCTATTTTTGGTGTTCTAAAGCCAAATGAAACTTAATGATCACAATATTTTAATATAAGTGGATGAGCTTATATACCTTCTGCATTTTAATGACATGGTCCAAATAATCATAACGTTCACAACAAACTTTTTTACCTCACATATTATGCATAATTTGTATTTTTATGGATATAAAAATACCTTTTGAGAAGAATGGAAATTAAGGATTAATCATATTCCAGGCAAATTATTGTCTTAATGCGCCAACTTGTTAAGAAAACAAGTTGAAAAAGTAAGATTAAAGTTTTCTATAAATTCACGCTATGTAGGTATCACCTTTTTGCTAAAGCTATCTCAATAATTTAACATTGACAACGATTTCGTTATTAGTAGACATGACGTCGTATGGGGAACTAGACTCCTCATTTTTTTGTTGCGTGCCACTTGCTTTCGATTTCAATCCAATTCACGATATTGGTAATTGAATAGTTACCTTCGTCTTATTAGAAGAAGACTAAATAATTATCAAAAAGTAACGAAATAAGATGCATAGAACAATAGTGTAGGAGTATATGACATGTGAAATTGATATTCCCTTCAATTATACTCTCCTAATGTCTTGTCTGTATTATCTAAAGAATCCTCTACAAGTGATTTTTGTTTTTTACAACTCTCTCTTGACTAATAATTGAAAAAAGGAGAGATAATCTCGCCCTCTAGGAAGGATCGGAAGACATGATCAAAAGTGAATTTAAAAGCAAAAGCAAAAGATTACCTTGTATCTACGTGGTGTTTGTATTTTTATACTGTTCTCCTATAACGAGTCTAATGAGATTCATAATCAAATAATACCTTCAATCAAATCAACAAGTCTTAATTGTCCAAAGGTTGTCAATTAACTTTTCCATATATTAATTAATTAAAGTTCCTTTAGAATGAGTATATTGATTTGTTACTTTTTGTTGATTATCTAAGAATAACTTTATACTACGACAATTATCCATATTGCTTCTATCAGGATTCAAATGCAAAAGCATTAATTGCATAAATAGTAGACTATAACGTATCAACAACTTCATCTTGTATAAATTTGAAGTAATTACCAAGTTAGATCATACGCTTACATTAAAAAATTATTTTAGAAATTATGATTTCATAATCAATTTTTTTTTTGATTTCCAATTGATTTTATGTAATAAATTACGATTTTATAATTAATATATTATTTTTTGATTTCCAACTGATTTTATGTGGTATTATTTAATTATTACACATTTTTTTTCTAACGAAGGCTAAAGTACTGGAGAACTTTAATCACAACAATATATGGATAATAAGGACGCCAACTCACTATTGGCGTGCCACTTGTTTTCGATTTCAATCCAATTCACGATGTTGGTAATTGAATAGTTACCTTCGTCTTATTAGAAGAAGACTAAATAATTATCAAAAAGTAACGTAATAAGATGCATAGAACAACAGTGTAGGAGCATATGAAATGTGAAATTGATATTCCCTTCAATTATACTCTCCTAATGTCTTGTCTGTATTATCTAAAGAATCCTCTACAAGTGATTTTTGTTTTTTACAACTCTCTCTTGACTAATAATTGAAAAAAGAAGGAGAGATAATCTCACCCTTCTAGGAATGACCAGAAGACATGATCAAAAGTGGGTCTAAAAGCAAAAGCAAAAGATTACCTTGTATCTGCAGGGTGTTTGTATTTTTTTACTGTTCTCCTATAACGAGTCTTATGAGATTCATAATCAAATAATACCTTCAATCAAATTAGCAAGTCTTAATTGTCCAAAGGTAGACAATTAACTTTTCTATATATTAATTAATTAAAGTTCCTTTAGAATGAGTATATTGATTTATTACTTTTTGTCGATTATCTAAGAGTAATTTTATAATACGACAATTATCCATATTGCTTCTATCAGGATTCAAATGCAAAAGCATTAATTGCATAAATAGTAGACTATAACGTCTCAACAACTTCATCTTGTATGACTTTGAAATAATTACCAAGTTAGATCATATGCTTACATTAAAAATTTATTTTAAAAATTAAGGTTTCATAATTAATATATTATTTTTGGATTTCCAACTGATTTTATGTAGTATTATCTAATTATTACACATTTATTTTCTGACGAAGGCTAAAGTACTGGAGAACTTTAATCACATTAATATATGGATAATAACGACGACAATTCGCTATTGGCGTGCCACTTGCTTTCAATTTCAATCTAATTCACGAGGTTGGTAATTGAATAGTTACCTTCGTCTTATTAGAAGAAGACTAAATAATTATCAAAAAGTAACGAAATAAGATGCATAGAACAACAGTGTAGGAGCATACGAGATGTGAAATTGATATCCCCTTCAATTATGTTCTCCTAATGTCTTGTCTGTATTGTCTAAAGAATCCTCCACAAGTGATTTTTGTTTTTTACAACTCTCTCTTGACTAATAATTGAAAAAAGATGGAGAGATAATCTCGCCCTTTTAGGAACAACTAGAAGACATGATCAAAAGTGGGTTTAAAAGCAAAAGCAAAAGATTCCCTTGTATCTGCATGGTGTTTGTATTTTTATGATGTTCTCCTATAACGAGTCTTATGAGATTCATAATCAAATAATACCTTCAATCAAATCAACAAGTCTTAATTGTCCAAAGGTAGTCAATTAACTTCTCCATATATTAATTAATTAAAGTTCCTTTAGAATGAGTATATTGATTTATTACTTTTTGTTGATTATCTAATAATAATTTTATAATACGACAATTATCCATATTGCTTTTATCAGGATTCAAATGCAAAAGCATTAATTGCATAAATAGTAGACTATATCGTCTCAACAACTTCATCTTGTATGACTTTGAAATAATTATCAAGTTAGATCATTCGCTTACATTAAAAATTTATTTTACAAATTATGATTTCATAATTAACATATTATTTTTTGATTTCCAACTGATTTTATGTAGTATTATTTAATTATTACACATTTATTTTCAGACAAAGGCTAAAGTACTAGATAACTTTAATCACAACAATATATGGATAATAAGGATGACAATTCACTATTGGCGTGCCACTTACTTTTGATTTCAATCTAATTCACGATGTTGGTAATTGAATAGTTACCTTACTCTTATTAGAAGAAGACTAAATAATTATCAAAAAGTAATGAAATAAGATGCATAGAACAACAGTGTAGGAGCATGTGAGATGTGAAATTGATGTTCCCTTTAGTTATACTCTCCTAATGTCTTTTTTGTATTGTCTAAAGAATCCCCCACAAGTGATTTTTGTTTTTTACAACTCTCTCTTAACTAATAATTGAAAAAAGAAGGAGAGATAATCTCGCCCTTCTAGGAAGGACCAAAAGACATGATCAAAAGTGGGTTTGAAAGCAAAAGCAAAAGATTTCCTTGTATCTGTATGGTGTTTGTATTTTTATGCTGTTCTCCTATAACGAGTCTTATGAGATTCATAATCAAATAATACCTTCAATCAAATCAGCAAGTCTTAATTGTCCAAAGGAGTCAATTAACTTTTCCATATATTAATTAATTAAAATTCCTTTAGAATGAGTATATTGATTTATTACTTTTTGTCGACTATCTAAGAATAATTTTATAATACGACAATTATCCATATTGCTTCTATCAGGATGCAAATGCAAAAGCATTATTTGCATAAATAGTAAACGATAACGTCTCAACAACTTCATCTTATATGACTTTGAAATAATTACCAAGTTAGATCATACGCTTACATTAAAATTTATTTTGAAAATTACGATTTCATAATTAATATATTATTTTTTTGATTTCCAACTGATTTTATGTAGTATTATTTAATTATTACACATTTATTTTCTGAAGAAGGCTAAAGTATTGGAGAACTTTAATCACAACAATATATGGATAATAAGGGCGACAATTCACTATTGCGTGGCCTTTCGATTATGTGTAATTATAATTATTGTGTCTTATTTTTGTACAACAATTGTGTATTACTTTCTGACAATTATTCAATCTTCTTCCAAAATGATGCCATTAACTATTCAATTACCAACATCGCGTATTGGATTAGAGTCAAAAGCAAGTAGAACGCAATATAAATATAAAAAGTCAAGTTGTACATATGGCGTCATGTCCACTAATGAGGAAATCGTAGTGAATGTTAAATTATTGAGATAGCTTCACCATTTGTGATTCCCACATAGCATAAATTTATAGCAAAGTATTCAGCATGGTGAATTTCCTTGATACATAGGCAGCTATGCCTAAGCCAAGTTATCTTTTAGGCAGGACAAGAGTCGCCTGTAATCCTAAGCCAAGTTTTCTCAATAATAAAAGCAATGAATGATCCAAATCACTATTACTCAAAGACCTTTCAACACTGGGAGGGTACAATGCAAATATCATTTGGTCCTCCTTTTTAGCTTGGAGGACAAACATTAAAACAAAAAACCACAGTAGATGTGATTCCACACATATGACAAGGGTTGGGTAATGTTTCAAGAATCTTTCGTGCACTTTCTTATATTATATTATCAAATTTCTTTATTTTTGACCTTGTTTTACATTTAATAACTTACAATCATTAAAGATACTTTATGATATCAAGACCTTGTAAAAGCTATATTTCAATGGTAAAGCAAGATGATTAATTGTAATTCATAATTTTAGATTGTATGTTTTTATAAAAGTTCTTATAAATTTACAAAATGTAAAATTTTAATCATATAATTTTGTAATATAAATCATATTGAAATATATTTTTTGTTATTAATAAATAGAGTAGATAAGTGATATTTCAAAAAAAAAAATCAAGTCGATAATTTGTTCAATTATTGGTTATGTATAAAAAAAGAAGAGATGATTTAATATTATCATCATCAACACTCGCTTAAAGTTTCACTTAAGTGCGGAGTATGAAGATGTCCGATACTATCTAATATCTTATATAAATGGTGAGTGTCAAAATTCAAGTCATTTGATCAAGACAAGTGAAGAAGGATCTTCAGTATAAGGCCGATGCGAGTCCCTTTTTTTGTATAACATGAAAGCTTTTGGTATGTTTTTATTTCTTTATTTTTTAAAAAACTTGACCCCTGTTGGAAATTGAGTAATGGGATGCACTTCAGAGATACGTTGGTAATGGAAGTACCTTAGGTGGAAAATTATCGCCATTGACCATGCCACTGACTCGATAGATTTGGTTTAGTTTTACCAAACATAATAATAAACTTTCGGAACAGTAGTTTTCCTTCCTGCTTTAAACCACACGTCTTCCCTTCCCTAGAAAGGACAAAGGAAGAAAAGCCGAACAATGTAGTGTAGGTTTTTAGCCTGTGTTCAATCAGAACCATTGCACAGTAGAAAGAAGGAAGGACCATAAGACATGATCAAAAGTGGATTTAAAAGCAAAAGCAAAAGATTCCCTTGTATATGGTGTTTATATCTTTATGGTGTTCTCCTATAAGGAGTCTAATAAGAATCGTAATCAAATATATTCACTTTTTGATATACTAATTAATTAAAGTTCCTTTAGGATGAGTATATTGATTTATCACTTTTTGTCGATTATTTAAGAAGAATTTAGAATCAGAAAATTATTCATATTGTTTCTATCAGTATTCAAATGCAAAAGCATTAATTCTATAAATAGTAGACTATAACTTGTCAACAACTTCATCTTGTATGACTGTGAAATAATTAGCAACTTAAATCACATGCTTACATGAAAGATTTATTTTTAAAATTACTATTCATAATTAATATATTAACTTTGTGATTTTCAATTGATGTTATGTAGTATTATTTAATTATTACACATTTATTTGCAAACGAAGGCTAAAGTATTGGAGAACTTTAATCACAACAACATATAGATAAGAAGGACAACAATTAACTATTTTGTGGCCTTTCCATTCTATGTAACTGTAATTATTGTGTCGTATTTTTGTACAATAATTGTGCATTAGTTTTTGACAATTATTCAATTTTCTTCCAAAACAATAAAAGTAACTATTCAGTGACTGACATCGCAATCGCATATTGTATTTGAATCAAAAGCAAGTGGAACGTAACAAAAATATAAAAAGTCAAGTTGCACATATGACGTCATGTTCACTTATAACGAAATCGTTGTCAATATTAAATTATTAATAAGTTACAGAAATAATAATAAGAAGATAGTTTTTATCTTCAACTTTTAAAAGTAATTATAATTTGTTCATGCAATAACTTTCAACCTAACACTTTTTCACGTTAACTTTTCAACCTTGCCCTTATTTGTCATGCATGCAACATTTCATTAACTGAATAATAATTAATAATAATAGTTAATTATATTTTCTTGATATTAATTAATTATCAATTAATTGTTAATTATGTAATTATTAGTTATTATTATTATTATTAACCTGCATACTATTGCATCCACGGTTGTTACCAAACAACTCACAACTGTGCATGCTTTTGTTATTTATTAAGTATTATTATTTAATTATTACGCATGTTATTATTAATTATTAATTATTAATTCATTATTTAGTCTAACGTTCATGTTATTATCATTTTATTATTTTGTTAATTACTGATTATTATTAATTATTTCTATTTATGTTATTATTAATTATAAATTATTACATGTTTTTATGAATTGTTAATATTAACTAATTTTTAATTAATTGTTAATTATGTAAGTAATAATTTTTACTATTATTCACTGTATACTATTGCATGCACAATTGTGTCACACCGTGCATGTTATTATTACATATTAAATATTATTTTTAATTATTATGCATGTCATTATTAATTATTCAATATTATTTAATTATTTTGTAAGATAATGAAAACCGGTCCGTTTCTTTGCTAAAGAACTAGAAACAAACATATACAATTATTGTTATACGAGTAAGAAGATTGATGCCGGCATTTTATCAACATATATAGGAAATCATAGTATAAAAGGAGATAAAGAGCCACAATTTTTTTCCCTATTATAGGATAGAGGGTAATCAAATCTCGAGCACTCACAAGATTCAAACAAACGAGTAGACTTCAATCCAATGGGTCGCCACTGACATACAATGATGTTATGGTCATGTATTATTTTAGTCATGATACTGATACATGGGTAAGTTTATTTGATAAGGAATATATATAAGATTTGCTGGGGAGAGTAGTTTGGTCCCTCAAAAGTATTCGCAATTCTGTCTATTATAAACTTCACTAGGAGAAAGATCATCAACGTACTTTTTTCAGTCAGTCTGCTACTGCGTGTCTTCTCAGTGGTATATTTATAGCAAAAGAACTAGCTACTGGCTAACATGACATATATTGCACGCATTGTAAATAGTAAACATCGACTTGGTCAAGTTTCTTGCAGGTGAAGAGGAGTTGGAAGCAGACATTTCCTTTCCCTGTACGCCGTATGGTGTATTAGACCTATAAACACAGGGTAAGATAACAACATTTTTTCCTTGGAAAAATGAAAGGCAACTTTAGCATTTGTTGATCTCTATTATTTGACCTTCCGAGAATCGACAAATAGTACAAGTAGCAGGTTGTAAGGGAAGTTAAACAGGCCGAGGAACCCACCACCATGTGTGAAGAAGCCATGTCCAAAAAGGAATTGGATTGTGACATCTGAATTGTTAGCTCTATTAAAAGGGTTAGCAAGCAGTATCCTTGCTATCGCTTCACAGAGTGGGTATTGGTGTGGCCACCTGCATTTTCACGAATCTTTGTGCCAAAGATGAAGCATTCATAGCTTGCATTAGTATTTACCAAACACATTCTCTTTTTTCTATTCATATATCGACAATTACAATATTAACTCTGTATTTTTTCTTCTTTAGTTTCCTTTTGACTACGTTACGGTCCCTTCTTCTCTATTGAAGTAAATAAGAGTTCTCCTTTGTTTATCAACCACTATAAGTTCTCACTTACTATTATCATATGTTTTTGTTGTTTAGTTAACTTTTTTGTCTAGTGATTATATGCACTTAATAGAGTTACAAAACATAAATTGCATATATCACATTATGTTAGTTATTCATTTATGCTCGAAAGTTCTCTCAACGGAGTGGCTTAACATATCATATCCGTGATATTCAACATTTTACTTCCATTAACTTGTTGTCATATAATAGAGCTATTTTTATGTTTTTTATCATCTGATGCACGAAATTGTAACTTAGGACATTTTAACAGAGTCAAAACAGTAAATTACATATCTCACAATTTGTCCTAATTAATTTTTTCCCCGTTCACATTTTATCCTCATAAATCTTTTTTCTTAAATTAAATGCATGACATCTTACTCTTTTTATTAATAATCACTTAATAGAGTTACAGAGCATAAATTGCATTCATTTGAGTAAATCTTCATAGGTGTCTCACGATTGTGACTTAACATGTCACACTTATGAACAATTACTTCCATTAACTTTTAAGTAGATAATATGCTGTCTAAAATAATGTCGACAGTTACTTCCATTAACTTTTTAACAGATAACATGCTCTTTAAAATATATAATAGAGCTATTTTTATCTTTTCCATCATCTGTTGCCTGAAACCATAATTTACGACTTTTTGACAAAGCGAAAACAATAAATTACGCCAGTTGCATTTTATCCTGATCAATCTTTTTCCCTGCCCTAGATTAAACACTTCACATCTTCATTTTAGTGAACAAGAGTTGGCCTTTGTTTATCCATCATCTGTAAGTTTTTTGTTTCCTTTATAGCATTGTTGTTGGGAAAAGTATATAATACCACTGTTTTCTACCTGAATTGACCTTTACTTACATGAACTTCTAAATATAGTAGACAATAGAAGTAGGTTGATAGCACAAATTAAATATGTAATATTATATTGTGCTAATCTTTCAGTTGAATAATTATTATTATGTTAGGTACAATATATAATGAAGTTTTTTTTCTATCTTTTTCATCAACTCTTTTGCGATATTATCAACTCTTCTGTGGTATTATTGTGCTTATTTTTTAAAAATAATTTTTACCTTTTTTCGTTTGTTAAATGTTACATATTAGTGTTAATGTTATTAATATTGATATTTAAATATCTACATAATATATTAGTAATGTATATATAAAAAAGGCTTTGTTAAATGTATTAGATATTAGCGTTAATGTTTCTAATCCTTTATCCATATGACACTTTATTCCAATGATATTATTATAATGACCTATTTAAATATTTGCCTTCTATCATTTGTTAAATGTTAAATATTGGCATTAATGTTATTAATAGGGATATTTAAATATCTGAATTACATATTATTAATATATATATAAAGACGATTTTGTTAAATGTTTATGTTATTAGCATGGATATTTTAACATATATATATATAGGCTAACATTGTCCAATAAATAATTAATAAGTTGTTTATTAATTATTAATAATTGTCTTTATCTTCATTCAACTCTTTTTTGCATTCAGAAATGGATAGAAATGCTAAAAGGAGTAAACAGTATGCTGAAATGCCAGAAAATGAAAAAAACAAACTCCTATGACGATTTATAGAAACTCGTGCTACAAAAAAAAAGAAACGCTACTTTGGTTTCTTGTTTGCAAACAGTTACTCATCAACCTTACTATCCTACCATTGATAACGTACCTTCTAACGGTAATCTTTTCATCAATCTATTAATCAACTAGCAAAAAATCAATTTATCGATTTAGACGTTAATCATGTCAATGCAACTCATTCCCTTCTTTAACTAAAAGAAACTCTTCATGCAAAGTCAATAGTGCAAGTATCTAATATCTCATGTCATAATTTAGATTGTCCAGCTGTATCTACCTCTTCTATTGAACATGGCACACTGATAACTGTTAAGAATCAAGGTATAAATATTTTTACATGTGTTCTTTCCATTTTTTATTGTCACTGCGCAAAGTCGTCAACCTTTCTCTGAATCTTTGAAGGGATAAATTGTCATCATTCTTCGTCAAAGTTAACATCCTTGCAAAATTTATCTGTTGAGGCCTTAAAACTTCGTGTTGTTCCAAACTGTGAACATTGTGATGCAAAAAGATTTTTGTCTAGAGCCCCTGTCATTTTGCTGCTCATCAGGGGAGATTTCTATTGTCGCTCCTTAAATGCCTTATGATATGAAACGATTATTTGTTAGTAATGACAAAGAATCAAAACATTTTAGGAAGAACATTTGTACATACAATAATAATGTGGCTCTTACTTCATATGGAGCTAGATATGATCGAGAACTAACAAAAAATAAGCAAAGCATTTACACATTTTGTGTTCAAGTTCAAGTTTATCGTTTCCTTGACAGTTTAGCTTCAACAACTGACAATGTATCTGGTATCCAACTCTATTTTTTTGATACTAATGAGGAATTGAAAAAAAGGGTTAAGAGTTGTGATAAAGTTCATCAAGATACATTAAAACTGATTATGACAATTTTACAACATAATCCTTATGCCAAATTCTTCAGAAGCCTTAGGAATATTCCTACGCCTGAGAATTATACAAATGTTTTGAAATGTTATCCTGGCCTTGATCAGCGTGCTTATAATCTGCCTACTGCATCACAAGTGGCTGATGTATGGATTGAGATCAATGATGACAAGATTGATAAATGTCCTCACATCCAAGTCTATACTCACTCAGGCACAACCTATAGAATCCAATCTTATTATGCATGTTATGACTCACTTCAATATCTTATTTTATTTTCTCATGGTGAATTTGGATGGCATCATGGAATTAAGCGGTTAATTCCAAAAAAAGACAAAAGCAATGTTTCAGATGAAGAATGTAATGTTAATTTCAACTCCTTTACTGATCCTTATGAATTGTTCACTATAGAAAACACAGGCAAGTTTGTCTTTTCCTTTTTTGTTTTTATAACCTTCTCTTATGTTATCATTTCACTTATTTAAATTATTTGTTAAATTACTAGTTGCTGATCAAGAACATTGTGAAGATGACACTATTTCTGCCAGAAAATATTATTGTTATAGGCTCTAAATAAGAGAACGTGATGAATCTATGCTACTTCATAGCTTAAAGTTGCTCCAACAATTTGTTGTGGGAACTTATATAAAGATTGAAACATCTAGACTTGACTTCCATAGAAAAAGACAAAATGAGATAAGGACAAAAATACTACAAGGTTCTTTAGACAGTATTACCGTTGGTCAAATAGAAGGCTATAGAATTGGCCGTCGAGTCATCCTCCTAGCTTTATTTGTTGATGGTCCAAGGGATATGAAACGACGTTATCTTGATGCAATAGCTCTAGTACACAAGTACGGTAAACTGGATATTTTCCTCACTATAACTTGCAATCTTATGTGGAGAGAGACTCAAGATAATCTTAAGTTTCATGAAAAGCCACGAGATAGATCGGATTTATTGGCTAAAGTTTTTAGAGCTAAATTTCAAGTTCTTAACAACGAGTTGATGAAAACAAATCTTTGGAGACATTGCCGCTTGCGTTTATGTTATTGAGTTTCAAAAGCGTGGATTCCCTCGTGCTCATTTATTATTGATACTTAAGTAGCATTCTAAATTGCTAAATCCAGATTCTTATAACCATATCATATATGCTGAAATACCAGATCCTGAAGAAAATTTGCGCTTGTATTCTCTTGTCATTAAGCATATGATTCATGGTCCTTGCGGTCTTCTGAATAAAGATTGTCTTTGTATGAGAAATGGTGTATAAAAAAATCATTATCTGAAAAATTTTGCTCCCTTCACTGTTCATAGTGAAGACAGTTGTCCATATTATAGGCAAAGAGATGATGGTCGAAAATTCAAGGTTTGTAGACACGAGGTTGCTAATAGATGGGTGGTTCCTTACAATCCGTTCCTCTTGATGCTTATTAATTGCCACATAAATGTTGAGATTTGTTCCACTGTTAAGCTTGTTAAGTACTTATATAAGTATGTGTTTAAAGGCCATGATCTTGTCAATTTTAGCATTGTCGATCAAGAGACCACAAGTGGTATTGATGAAATTAGAAATTTCCAAGAAGGTCGTTGGGTTTCACCTCCCGAAGCTTTCTGGCGTATATTTGAATTTCGTTTGGCAGAAATTAATCCATTAGTTTATATATTATAGGTTCATCTTCCAGATCAACAATTTATTTCCTTTGACAAAAATGCAGATCTCCTATATTTATTGAGAAAAATTGACTTCAAAACAATGTTGACTTAATTTTTCAAGATGAATATCACAAATAAAAAGGCACGAGAGATGAAATGTTTGTATGAAGATTTTCCAGAATATTTTGTTTGGATCAAAAAACAAAAACATGGTCAGAAAGAAGTCGAAAGAAAGTGATTGGGAGATTAGTTATTGTTGACCTTAAAGAAGGAGAAAGGTACTACTTAAGGTTATTACTTACACATGTGAAAGGGACAACATCATTTAACCACTTGTTAACTGTTGATGGTGAAAGAACAAGCTATTTTAGGGAGGTTGCACTCAAGTTAGGATTGCTAGCATCTAATTTTTATATACAACAAACTCTAGAGGAAGCTGTTCTATTTCAAATGCCAACTTCTCTTAGACTTTTATTTGCTACACTTCTGTTCTATTGTTCACCAACAAATCCTAAGTAGCTTTAGGAAACATTCAAAGATGATCTTTGTTCTGACTACTAGCATGCTTCCTACTATACTGCATTTGTATCTGAGGACGTCATAAGGATGACTCTTCAAGATATTAATAAATCCCTAGAACAAATGGGGAAAAGCTTAAACGATTATCATTTTACTGACTATCAATTTGAAGTTGATTATCATCAACATCTTAGCAAGGAAATTCAAAGTGAGAGGAATATACATATTGATCCAGAAGACTTATTATTACATTCAATGTTGAATAGGGAGAAAAAATATTTTTTCGACATGATTTTGCATTCGATTTCTATCGCAAGTGGTAGCAATTTTTTTATTGATGGTCCTGGGGGAACAGGGAAGACTTTTTTGTATCGAGCTCTTCTTGCAATTTTACAGTCACAAACTCATGTTGCAATTGGGAAGACTTTTTTGTATCGAGCTCTTCTTGCAATTTTACAGTCACAAACTCATGTTGCAATTGCTGTTGCTACATCCCAAAAAAGAAGTGTGTTTGTTAGGTAAGCATAGCAGTATTGCAAAACTGATATTTGAATCTAGTTTATTTTATAGGACGAGGCTTCCATGGAAAAACGAGAAGCCATCGAAACATTTAATGACTTACTTCAAGATATCATGAACTCTAATAAGCCTTTTGGAGGAAAAATTGTTGTATTTGGCGGTGATTTTTGCCAAACCTTACCAGTTATAGACCAAGCCACAAATAACAATTGCTTGATTCAAATCTTATAAATTCGTATCTTTGGCAACACATGCATAAATTTTCTTTGACAACAAATATGAGAGCTATATCAAATCCATCTTTTTGTGATTTTTTATTATGAGTCAGAGAAGGTACAGAACCAGTTGGCAAGTAAGATCGAATTTCCTTACCAGAACAGCTGGTTATTCCTTATCATAATAAGGATGAATCTCTTAAAAGGTTAAATTTTCTTTAATTTTCCTTTACTATCAGTTTTAATTTTTTAAAAATTGAAAAAAAATTTCTTATACATTGTTACTTTCATCAGGTTGCTTGATAACATCTTCCCTAATCTAAGCTTATATGCATTTGATCCATATCAAATGATAAATAGATGTGTACTATGTCCAGCAAATGGTTGTGTAGGTAAACTTAATGACATGATGATCAACAGATTGTTAGGAAATTTGCATTCGTACACAAGTTTTGACAAAACAGTTGACCTAAGACATTAAGCAGATTATGAAGATTTTCTAAATTCCTTGAATCCTAAGGTCTACCTCTACGCAAACTCTTACTCAAAGAAGGTTGCCCAATTATGCTCTTATGAAATTTGAATCCAATTAAGGGACTATGCAATGGCACAAGGTTGATATGCAGAAAATTAAAAGAGCATACAATTTTTGCAAAAATTGTCTTCGAACCTCATAAAGGAAAACAAGTTTTTATACCTAAGATTCCTTTGCAATCTTTAAAAAATGAAAAAAATGGAATACCTTTTGTGAGAACACAATTCCCTGTTCGTTTATGTTTTGCAATGACCATAAATAAATCCCAGGGTCAAACACTTGATTATGTAAGCCAATACGTGGACGCTTAAATGATTTGGTTCACGTCATACACTCAGGTACTTGCCAACATACCTTTCCCTTGCCTTTGATTTTGCCCGAACAACTTTAGAACTGCAGCTTCATTAAAAATATCCCAAAAGTCAAGATCTTATAAACTTATTTTCGTCAGCCAGTATGCTCACATGGGCAACTATATATGTCTTTGTCAAGAGCTCGGACTCCTGAATCTGTTAAAGTTCTAATTATTCTAGGAACTTTTGAGTCTTCAAAAATTGATCGAAAAACAAGCAATATTGTGTTCCATGAAAATTTTCAGTTAGTTAAATTATAAAGCACAAAATTATCAGAAGGTATATCAATTGTTTGTTCTATTTTATTTAATATCTTTCAGTATAAAAATTTATTTTCTCTTATTATTTTATTCAATATTTTTTAAGGATGGAGAAGCGTTTATTAATCAAGGACATTTTACCTAGTTTTTAATGGTGGTCACGTGAAATTACTATTCAAGAAAGGCAACATATTGTGACATCAGCTAACTCGCCATCACAGAGACAAAAGTTTATCTTTTTTGATTCTGAGGTATACCTCAACTATATTTTTCCCATAAAATCTTCCCTTTTCATTAGCTTAATTATTTACCATATGTTTATTATTAACAAGGCTCATAAGTTGAAGCTGTTATCTTTAACAATGATATCGAATGAATGAGCCATATTTTGCAGCCATATAAGAAATATATCATTTGTAACGCTAATGTCAAGCCAATACAATCTTAGTATCAAATAGGAAACTTGAAAATTCAATGGACAATTACAAGTCGTACTGTTGTAGAACCTTTAGCTGATGATGACAGTATCATCCCCATCAAATTCAGCTATACATCTCTTACAAATCTCACCAACTATATGAACGACAAGGAAAAATCAATCGGTTACATATTTTATGCGTTTCTTTTAAAACTTTCACTTTCTTTTCCTTGTTAAATATAATTATATTTATCTTTAATGTTATAGATATCTTGGGAGTCGTTGTTGAAGTCTTGGATCTAAAACAAATCAGCAAAAATGGCAAGCTTTCAATTGTCCAAAAATTTGTTGTACATTTCCTATTATTATCTACAACTTTTAAAATTTGACACCAGGTCTTTTCTCAAACTTTTCCTATTTTATCTTAGCCTAAAAACTATTGTATTGTCAATGTGGAATGATTTTGTTGCTAATGAAAGCCAACAAATTGTCGAATCATTAAATACTTACCTGATAATTGTGTGTCGTAAGGTAAAAGTAAATTTTTACAATGGTAATTTTATTCTTTTTTACATCACTCTTTCCCATTTTTCTTTTAATTAATCTACTATTTCAATCTTACCTTATAATTAAAATACTTTAGGTGTTGCATTATCCACCTAGTTTGACTCTGCAATTTTTATTGATCCACCAATACAAGAAGCTGTAGATCTTTAAAAATGGTATTGTAAAATTTTTCATCTTTCTCTAACAAAAAATAACGTTATATACAAATTTTAGAGTATTTTGATGCTTTGAAATTTATAATTATCATTTTTCAAGGCGCAATGAAATATTAAAGAGCTTAAAAACCTTGTTAATGAACAAGCTTATCTGAGATATAACCCTGATGTGTCTTTTGCACTAAATCAAAAAATTACTAAAATCATGTTCTTAAAGTCCAAGGTAAATACATTTTATATTATATTCTCATATAAGTTTTCCAACTTATGTGATATTTAACCAACATCTATCTATATATTTACAGATAGCATAGATTAAAGCTCATATTTCCTTTTAGCACATTTTGCAGAAGTACTGGTATATGGCATGAAAAAAAATGCTTTCGTTCAACAGCTACTACATATGGAATTACATTCATTTGCAATTCCTGTAGGGAAAAAGTGCTAGCTGAACCCAGGCATTTCCTTTTCTCTTTTTTCTTTTGAATTTTCTGCCTTTTCTTGTGATGCTACATATTTATTAGGAAATAATTTTTTACAACATTATGAAGTTAATCTTCGCAACAACTAAACAAATGAAGAAAATAGTTCAAACATTGATCTTACACCTGCTAACGCACCAGATTACATTATATGCCACGTCTGTGACATGAGTATTGTATATATCAATTAATGTATTTCCTTTTTGTTTTAAAATGTAGATGCCGCAATGATATTGATTTAACAAATGAAACAAGAACTGTAACAACTTCTATTTTCGGTGAATTTGGTGAAAAACTCTTGACCTTCACTGCAATTGAAGCTATGCAATTTTACCATCAGGTTTTATTTTTCATTTACCGCAAGTAGATTTACATTCACTGAGAAAAATTATTACAACTTTATCATTCTACTAATGATTGAAAACTTTTATCTTCCCATTAAAAAGAGCATTGAACTTCCTCTAAAAAGGGTACACATAGAATTGAAGACGAAGACCTTTCTTGCGTGTATCAAACCTGGACAAATCCAATCACCTGATGGAAGAGAATGATTCACTTATTATCGTTAAAGTGACGATGGTGAATCATAGAAGAGTTTAACTTCAATTGAAAAAGATGATGACATTTTAACAGATGATCAACATATCAACGCTAAAATTACATCATCTACACCTGTTTTAGGTTTTTATCATTATTTATTTAATCAATCTTGTCATTTTCATCTTCATCAAATTAAGCCTAACTTCTATTTTTAGGATAAATTATATTGTTATCTGTTATTTATTTACTCAGCATTTTTATCCAAAAAAAAAGTTATGTTCACTTTTATACTATGTGACTAATATTTTTTTTATATTGTTTAAGATATTATCAGTTCTTCTTCCAAAGTAAGACAATGTCTTCATAAAAGATTTAGTGAGTCGAATCCAAGCTCAAACGCAAATGTTGATGACAGCAACAAGAAACCCAAATTATCCTAGACTTTTTTTGCAATACATAAAACAATATAACCATGTAACTTTTATAACTTTGATAATTTATATCTTGTTTTGAACTATGTTTGCTATCGCTATGTGTTTCTAGCTTGTATTTGTTTTATTATTTCTTTAACATTTTTAGATCCTAATTTAATAGTCTTAGCTAACCTAAAGCTAAATAAATTACTTATCACAATTCTCCTTATTAAACTCATCCACATTCATTAAATAATTATTTTAAGATTCATACAACTTTCAACATATCAAAACAAATCATTGTTTTAAAATTTTTTTAGTTTCCTTTTTAACATGGCTTATGTTTTTGTTGCATTTTTATTCTTATGATATATTTCTTGAATACATTCCGTAACGACAACAAATTAATAAAAATTTTACCCTAAATATTAATGTTATTAACACATTTTATGATATTTTAAACAACTTTTAGTTTTATATGCATCCTTTGAATTTTATTAAAAAATGTGTCTAATATTATAGATTAATGTTTCCTTTTAACTAAATTATTATGCAAATATAAAAATAACTACCACGATCAATGAATATTTAATGTAGGTTGGCTAAAAAGTTACATGAACCATAGAGCAATGGTTGATTTCCCATATTGAAATAACAAAAGAGAATGTTCTTTGTAAAGCTTGTTAACTCTTTTGTTCATAACCCTAGTTTCTATCACGTCCACCAGATTTGACTCAACCACCGCCACAAATCTTGCCAAAAAGCACGCGGTTATGTGGGGCCCAAACCTGTCAGTCATCACCTGATTCTTCAAAATCGCCTCCTTTATTTGATCATACGAGGCCAACTGTGACACAATTCCTATCATTACACTATTCACAGTTGTGTTGTAATGACTTGTACATGAAAATAATGTTTGGATTATTATGCTGGAGTTTAGCTGCTAAGTAAAATTGTTTACAATTTGGATTTCTCTAAAATTTTGCCTTCTTTATCTTATTGGTTCCTTCTTTGCAGTGGGTTGTATAGTAGGTCAGCTAATATGCTACATGAATCATAGAGCAATGTTTGATTTTCCATATTAAAACAATAGAAAAGATTGTTCTGTAAGGTTTTTAAGTCTTCTGTTATTTCTTTTGCAGTTCATCATCAGGTGGTGATAACTAAGCAAAAATGGGATGAACGAACACGAAATCTATCTCATTTGCCTATTTCATCACGACTCCCATCATCAAACGCTCCTAATTTATTTTGCATATCGATCAAACTCCACACAATCAATGGCACCATTGTACGACGCACCACTTCTAACCTCCATCTTCATGTTCATAACTCTATTTTTTATCATGTCCATCAAATTTGATGCGACCGCCGCCACAAATCCCGCCGCAAAGCTCGCTTTTACGTGGGCCCAGGACCATCAATCATCACCCCATTATTCAAAATCGCCTCCTTTGTTTGATCAAACGAAGCAAACTGTGACGCAGTTACTATCACCGTCAATGAAGACCCATGCCATAAGCTTGTTATACCTTCCTGTTTCGACATCTTCGTAATAGCACAAACCCATGCGAGTGGTGGAGTAGAGTGTTTGTCGAAGAATGGTGGCGGAAACCCCAGAGAACAACGCTGCAACACCTTCACTACTGTTAGAGGAGATAACTTTTCTTCCGGTTACAATGAACCTAACCATTCGACGAGTGATATGGAGCTGCAACGATGCCATTCTATGAACTCTTCGGTGCTAAAGGTAAACTTTGTCTATGGTTTGTTTGTGTTCTTGGGTGGATTAGAGATTAATTTTGGTTTAATTCAATGTTGTTTGGTAATTCTACTGTGGCCTCTTATGACAGCGCGTGTGGTGCAAACGCTGAAGCTGCTCTTTATCGCAAACTATGGCATGCTCATACCGGTCCTTTAGTAACCGTTCCTCGACAAAATGAATGTGTCTTCTACTTCCCTCAAGGACATATTGAACAAGTCTGCTTTATATGATTTGTTATTATCATTTGTTTAGTGTCAACTTGTTTTAAGCTATTTTCACAAATTTGATTTACGTGCTTATCGTCGAGTTTTCGTTTTACTTATGAGCTTAAATCGTTTGTTATTAATATGTGGATCAGATGGAAGCGTCCATTAACCAACCAGCTGACCAGTAAATGCCGGTTTATAACCTTCCATCAAGGATCCTGTGTTGTGTCATCAATGTTATTTTGAAAGTGCATGATTAGTAGCTTTGACGTTTGAATTATTGGTCTCCACTTAAGGTTAATTGATATCCAAGTATGTTTTAGGTTTTATGATTTCATTTTTTTCTTATCATGTAATAATAAATTATAGGCCGACCCAGATATGAATGAGGTCTTTGCTAAAGTGATATTACTTCCTGAGGCCAACATAAGTACTCACTGCATTATGTTTTATGTTATATGATGCACGGTTGAGCATTCGGAGCCAAATTATTCTTATTATATAGTTATCTTATAATGCCAGCAAGATGAGAATGCAGTGAAAAAGGTACCTCCCCCACCTTCTCCACCAAAGTTTCACATACATTCATTGTAACACCCCACATTAGGGGCTAGAATATTAAGAAAATTCAGCACATTTTATGCTTTGCATATTTGAATATTTGCTTCTTGTGTATAAGCATTTTGAACACATACAACATGCATTCATGACATTTTTCTGGGTAAAATGGAATTATAAAATGTGAATAAATTATGAAAATTTTATTCAGAGACTATTAGGATTATTTTAGAAATTTGGTAAATTTTTGGAAGAATATTGAAAGTTGGATCAATCCTAGTGTGACATGTGGACTGATTAAAGATTGAAATGTGGCAGCATTCATTGTGTGACAAATGGCATATTGACATGTAACACTTATATATGAAGGACAAATGGCTCACATGCTTTAAGCCATGTGTCATTGAGTTAATAAAAGATGAAGCTCATTGTTGTTCTTCAGTTTTGCTTGGTTTTTCCTCAACATTGAACCTTGCTCTTCACTCACGCTACTAGTGATTTATATAAAAGAAAGATAAGTGAAAATTTTATGTTTCTGGTGCTGTGAATAAGTTTGATGATGTTTCACGATTGAGAAAAGGAATACATGTATGAATTGTGTATGAGGCATTTCAGTAATAGTGATGAAAGATAGGAATTTACAGTAGTGAGAAAAAGCTTGTGTAAGGAATCAGTTTTTTAGTGTTTAAATATAGATGTGATTTGTTTGAGTTGTGCTAGGCTGAAATGGAAGCAGAAGAATTGATTTAAGTGTGTTATGTGATCATTGAATAAGAGGGAAGCCTGAGAATTTCTGGGAATGGATAGCAGTAGAGTTCTCTGTGAAAGTTCACCGCGACAAAGGAAAAAGTCCGTTGTGACCAACTCTTTTTGGTTTGCCGCGACAAGCATGAAGAAGAAGATGAGTTCGCCACGGAAAACTCTTTAAAATCAGGCAAACTCAAAGGAATTGGTTTTTGTAAAAGTTCTCCGCGGCAAATTTTTGTGAAAAGGTCGAAGAATTCTGCTATTTGGAAAGTTTGTTGCGGCGAAGATTCCTAACTGCTTGAATATACTTCATTATTTTGGGCATAACTTTCTCTGTAGTTATCTAAATGGAGTGATTTTTGATTTGGAGTAAACTAGAGACATAAGGATACAAATTATATGCAGAGATTAGAATCTAATTCTGACTATAAGGATTTCATAATTTGATTGGAAGTTGAGATAGGAATTTGGATAAAGCTCAAGAACATCTTGAAATCTTTTAAGTATAACTTTTAGTATACTAAACCAAATTGGATAAAATTGGTATCATTGGAAACCTAAGACAAAAACAGGCCACTTTCTAGAAGGAAGTATTACCTAATTACCTCAACTACTTGATGAGAATAATTGAGCAAGGTGGACTCGAAAGT
>JAOSBN010000009.1:28149202-28171574 GCA_027563595.1 Erythroxylum suave
TATTATTATTATTATTATTATTATTATTATTATTATTATTATTATTATTATTATTATTGTTATTATTATTATTATTAGTACTACTACTACTACTACTAATATTTTACTATTATTATTATTTTTTAATAGATTTATAAAAATTAATTTTTGTAAAATTAAATATCTAAAATTTAAAATTTTATGAAAATATTCAAAGAAATATTAAAATATAATACTCATGTCATTATAAATTTAATTTTTATTAGAGTTACATACTTAATTTTTGTAGAATTAAATATCTAAAATCTAAATTCTTATAAGAATATTCATCGAAATACTAAAATATATAATATTCATACCCTTATAATTTTTTTAAAAGTCATGTCCTTATAAGTCATTTTACACATAAACAGTTAATACTAAATAACTAATTTTACCAAACATCTCAAACAAGCAGTTAATGTAATTCGCTGGTCAAATCAGCTGATAGAATCAGCTAATAACTAATACAATCAGCTGATTGCCAAACATGACCTAGGTTCTTAATTAAATTTTAGGTCAAATTTGAGTTAGGGGTTCAAGATTATTAACTCGACTCAATTTAAATAGTTCGAACCTAATTAAATTTGATCTAATCTTAATCTATATTATAAAATGCATTTTAAAATGTTATAGGTATCCTAAAAATCGAATCTGACTTTAAACTTAGGCCTTGTTTAGATAACGGTAGATCAACCATTTTTTAGCAGATTGATTATATTTACCAGTTTTTTTGGTCCAAACATTAATAAAGTTGTTTGGTAATTCACTTATTAATTGGAGGATTTAAAGCAATCAACTAAAAATGAAAATGCTACAATATAGGAGTGTTTTGCTCCAACAGCCAAAATTTAATATATAAAAATACAATTGTACCCGTTGAGTTCTTGCTGATAGTTTGTTAAAGGCTTCCCTGTTTTAAAATTCTCTCAACGTTCTGAATTACTGTTCATCAACGTTCACGCATTTCTCAGTGTTTCCAGATTACCCAACAATCCAAACCAGTACTTATTCCAGAATCCAGAAGAATCACCTCGTCGTTCAGCCTTTGAACCTCGGTCAACATGCAGGACGTCCAACCTCCCGCACAATTAGACAGAGCTCAAGACGACTGCGAGCCTTCTCCCCAGGACCTTCAACCCTCCAAAAAGGTCCGCATTCGTCGTCGAGATGAAGACCCTCCTCCCGGCCAACCGATCACCTACAGTGCAGTAGTCTTGGGCGGACTGAATATCCCTCAAGAGAGGATAGAGCTTCCCTGGCCAGCAGAAGAAACAATCATGGTTAAGGACTCAGATATTAAAACAACAACAAGCGAGGGTGGAAGAGGCATCATCCTATCTCAGACCTTCAAGGACCGCCTAGACCAACAATAGGATCGCGCTCTCATTGTCAAACTCATCGGTTGCCGTATTGGTTACCGCCTCTTATGCCATTGATTGCAAGCGTTGTGGCAACCATTGGGGCTGATGAAAGTCATAGATCTGGACTCGGATTTCTATCTGATCAAATTCATCGATGAGGGGGATTACACAAAGATCTTAACCACAGGGCCATGGGTCATTTTTGGCCACACATTGTCAGTCCAAAGATGGATTCCCCAATTTCGACCATCAACTGGATCAATTACCCAGGCGATGGTTTGGGTCAGATTCCACGACCTTCCCATCGCTCGGTATCACCTGGACATCCGACGCACTCTGGGAAACCTACTCGGTCAGACAATTAAAATAGACAAGGCCACAACCCACACTCAATGCGAAAAATATGCAAGGGTGGCGGTTGATATTGACTTACGCTTACCTGTGGTGCCAACGGTGGAACTCGACGGTGAGACCCTGAAAGTAGCGTATGAAGGATTACCGCAGCTCTGTATTCACTGCGGAATGGTAGGCCATGATTTAGACAGATGCCCAACGAATCAACCCAAGACTCTCCCGCACCTACTACCATGTCTCCCATAAACAATGACGAGGCCTCCATCCCACCGACCGCCCGCCAAGAACCATCCGAGGCTGCGAATCTAACCAACCACTCCATTTTCAGCCCTTGGATCAAAGTCCAACGGGCAAATGGGTCAAAACACACAAGCCAACCGTCCAATCATCCCTCTCGTCAAGGTGGAGCGGCTGCCAGAACAGCGGATCTCGGTTTGCCCCATTGTCAGTGACCGTTGCATAGGATCGCAACTTGCCCTGGAAGACGTAGGCAGTAGACGCGACGAAGTCTCCAACGCAACGCCAAACGTTGCGTATTGGTGACTTGCTAGACTCGGCTCTTAACAAAGCGCGAGGGCTGCATCGTAGGGCCCAGGGCGCCAGCCCAACCAAGGGAAAGCACACCAAAGGGAAGGCCATAAGCCCATTGGGGGTTGGCCCAGTAAGATTAGCTCCCTCAGTCAGCAAGTCTCCTAACCCACTACTAACCAGTCCATTTCAGCCCACCAATGACAGTAAACATACCCAAGTCCAATTATCGGACCATAGCACCGCTATATACATGGGGCCCTTAAATGAAGCCTATGAGGTCAACATGGGCCAACCTAGCCAAATGCGAACCGACTTAAGGGACCCTCCGAAGCTCGGTCCCGCTTCTAGAATGGACTGTACCCTACCACCGTCCGAACCCCTGGATCTGTTAATAGGAGTGACCAGGATGGAGGGCATTTCGATAGACCAGAGCTCCGGCGACAACTCCATGGTGCAGGACCCGATCATCGTTAGTGTTAATGCACAGGAAAGGGAAGCTCATTCCCACTGTGCGTAGGTTTTGTTTTAAAATTAGGTTATGATGTTTATTCTTCTCTGGAATTGTCAAGGGGCCGGGGGTAAACGTTTTCTAGTCATACTCCGGAACCATATCAAGGAGTATCGATCGGGCATTCTGATACTTATGGAAACGAGGGTCAGTGGCAAGCGCGCTCAAGTCGTGATCAATAAACTGGGTTTTAACTACTCCTTCTAAGTTGAAGCTGACGGATTCGCTGGTGGCTTTTGGATTTTATGGCAGAAAGAACTTTAGGTTAATATCAAGTTAGTGCACAAACAACTCATCCATACCAGTACAAACGGGGCGAGTCAACCCAAGACCTTATGGTTAGCAAAAAGTATAACGCGTGGGTCCATGAAAGCGGGCTCCAGGAGGTGGATTTCATTGGCTCGCGATTTACTTGGCAACAAGGTCGAGTCCAAGCCTGACTCGATAGAGTTTTTTGTTCGACAGATTGGTGGGATCTGTTTCCTCATACAATCACCCATCATTTACCATTCATGGGGTCCGATCATCGACCGATGCTAGTGCAACTTCAACAACCCAGGGTGTCTAATAATAGTCACCTGATATTTCGTTTTCAATCGGTGTGGCTAGCTCATGCAGATTTCTCGCCATTAGTAACCGCGAAGTGGACCCTAAATGACAATTCGATGACTCAAACTTTACACCAGTTCTCCCACCACCTCATGCAGTGGAATAAATCCGTATTTGGTAATCTTTTCCAGCGTAAGCACCGATTGAGGGCGAGGTTGGAGGGTATACAGCGGACCATGAGTCAAGGGGAGACGGATACTATGGGTTTACTAGAAGACAGACTGAGTGGTGAACTAGTCTAAGTCTTAAGTGAGGGGGAATTGTTCTGGCATCATTCAACTAGATGTAATTGGCTTTCGTAAGGCGATCGGAATACTAATTATTATCACGCTCTTATGATGCACAAACGGAAGACATTAATGGTCAAGCAGCTCCTAGATGCTGACGGCACAGAAATTGACGACCCGCAGTCTCTTCGCACTATGGAGAGGAACTATTTTGTTCAAGTTTATACAACAGACGATGATGATCCACCACCTCTTCAGCAAGCAGGCACCTTCCCTTAACTTCTAGAGGAGCTTTTGCTTGAACTTGGCCAACCAGTCCTGAAAACTAAAATCAAATCAGCTATGTTTGGTATGAATCCGAATAAAGCACCCGGTGTTGATGGGTTTACGACACTTTTTTTCCAAAAGCAATGGGAAGTTGTGGGTCCATCGGTGGTGCAGTACATTCAACGGGTTTTCAGGAATGAGATTTGGGAGCAAGAATTGAATAAAACTATCTTAGTATTGCTCCCGAAAATCCAATCCCCCAATTATATTCACCAGTTTCGACCTATCAGCCTTTGCACCATCCTGTATAAGACAATATCGAAAGTGATTGTCAACCAGTTGAAACCACACCTAGACACATTGGTAGCTAATACTTAATGTAGTTTTATCCCTGGTCGGCATATTTTCGATAACATTATTATCGTGCAGGAGATCATCCATTCCATGCGCAAGAAAATGGGAAAGACAGGGTACTTTGCGTTGAAAGTTGATTTGGAAAAGGCATTTGATCGGCTAAGCTAGAATTTCATCCTCGACACACTACAGGAGATTGGCATTCCTCACAACCTTCTCAGTCTCATTATGAAGTGTGTGGCGATGGTCACCATGCAGGTATCTTGTCACGGGAAACTTTCTGAACCTTTCTTCATATCCAGGGGTATTAGACAAGGGGACCCGCTTTCGCCGTATCTATTTGTGCTATGCATGGAACGCTTAGGCCATCTCATAGTCCGCGAAGTGGAACGAGGTTGGTGGAAACCATTCCGGTGGGGACGAACTGGGCCAGCCATATCACATCTATTCTTCGGGGATGATCTGATTCTCTTTGGAGAAGCTACGGAGCTTTAAATAGTGGCAGTTTCACAGATCCTAGATAATTACTGCATGGTATCCGGTCAAAAAATTAACCCCATCAAGACCCGAATTTTCTTCTCCAAGAATTTCCGGCACATCAAGCTCGTCGACTCAGACAAATGCTTCAGGTTTGCCCTATGGATAATTTGGGAAAATATTTAGGCGTGCCGCTGATACACGAACGCACCACCCAGAGCACGTATTAGTATCTCCTCGATCGGGCGCAGCAGCAACTAGCAAGTTGGAGAGCGCGCCACCTATCGCTAGCAGGGCGCATCACGTTAACCCAATCAGTGATCGCTTCCTTTCCCATTTTCACTATGCAAACAGTGCCATTGCCCCGTCAACTCTGTGACGAGTTGGCAAAGATCATGCGCTCTTTTATTTAGGGATCGTCGGCAGAACAAACCAAAGTCCACCTAGTGAACTAGGAGACGGTGTGTCGACCGAAGCAGTTAGGCAGCTTAGGATTAAAACAAATTCGAGAGACCAATGATGCACTCCTAGCAAAACTTGGCTGGGAACTACTCATGAAGCATTCTGCGTTATGGGTCCAGGTCTTACGTGCTAAATATCAACCCGATTTTCAGCACATTCCGGCCTCTATACATAAGCCTGGTGTGTCGATAACTTAGAGGAGGATCTTCGCTATTTGGGAATATATCCGCCAGGGCATGCTGTGGAAAGTTAGGGCTGGTAGAAGGATACGGTTTTGGGTTGACAATTGGTTGGAAAATTAGGGACCGCTGATGCTACACAACACCACCCCGCTTCCGGACACAATGTTGCATTATACTTTGCACGAATATTGGGATGAAGGGGGTAACTGGAGATGGAATTTGTTCCAGAGGTATCTTCCTCCATCAATGACTAGTGCTATAGTGAACAGGAGGCCACCCTCTGGTCTTCGGAGGGAGGATGAGTTTGTTTGGGGGCCCGGACAGTCGAGGGCTTTTATGGTGGCATCAGCCTATGACCTAATAGTCAATTCGGCCCCGGCGACCCCAAATCCAATTTGGAAAGCAATTTGGAAATGGGTGGGCCCACAACAAATTCAAGCCTTTTGTGGTTACTGGCAAGACATAAGCTATTAACAAATCAACAGCGTGTACCTAGAAATCTAACTAGCGAGGGCAATTTTTCTTACTGTGGCTAGGAAGAAACCTCTCTGCATGCACTCCACGATTGTCCCAGGGCACTTGCCTTCTGGCATTCTTTTAACCTTGTGGCCATAGTTACTGATTTTTCCACCAAGACGAGGAAGGGTGGCTGCGTGCAAACCTCACTAACCCAGTCCAACATTGGTTAGGGAACTTGGCCACTATTTACAGTGTAGCTTGCTGGTTTTTATGGTAATGGAGAAATCGTAACATCTTCGAACCAGATTTTAGATGGCCAACCGGCGGGATTCACACTGTTCTGGATTACGTCTCTTGGATTGAGAAAGCTCAGGAGGTAAGTGGACGAGTAGTGTCGGGCTTCGACATTCCCATAAGGCAAGAAATTCGATGGCACCCACTGCCGAAAGAATGGATTAAATTAAATACAGACTGGTCTGTACACTTTGGGACAGGTCGCGGTACGTCTGGGGATCTTCTTAGAGACAGCTTAGGCCACTGGTGTGGAGGATTTATGACAAAATTGGGGTCCTACACACCTTTAATAGCGGAGTTACAGGGAGTGTATAACAATCTTCATTTGGCGTGGAATCTGCAACACCGCCAAATAATCCTCGAGACAGATTCCCTTGAGATAATCAATATCCTATCTGCATCCACCAGGTTTGTGACTGATAATCATCTTTTGGTGCAGGACATATGGGAGCTATTGGATCGCAATTGGATAGTTCGATTCCAACATATCTGTCGCGAAGAGAACCAAAGCGCTGACCATATGGCATCATTTGCAGCATTTGCCAGTCCGGGACTTCATGTATTGGCAGCAGTTCTAGTGGCACTATGGGAGCGGATCTGCCAGGAAAGTCTAAGAGTGACGTATCGCTGGGGGATGCGATAAAGTGTAGTTTCTGTTTGTTTTAGTTTCCTTTGTATGCAACAAAAAAGGATAACGCAATCACGTTAAAAGCTATATACAGGAGGATCTTGAGACTTTCATAGTTGCTGTAGAATGCATATGAAAGGCTATGTTCACAACTCCTAGTAGATATTCCAGCTATAATTTTCCAATAATGGACTAGGAATAGAATGCTGACTTTAAATAAAGATGAAAATGGAAAGATATTTTTGTGCTCTCATAAGTTATTTTTACACATACACATAAGCAGTTAATATTAAACGGCTAATTTTACTAAATATTTTTCTTTTGTATACAAGGGGAAAAACAAAACTAACTAGCCTACGAGCGTTGGCTCATTCCTCTACGATATATCACTTCTTGACGATCTTGTTGGATGTCCCCCATTAGAGCATCCGGCGGATCTGGAAAAAAATGCACTCTGACCGCTACATGAACGGCTGCTTTCGCCAGTGTGTCCGCACAGTGGTTCCCCTCTCTATAGGTATGATGCAGCTGGATTGTCCCCACTAGCTCCAGCAATTCCTGTATCTCTTGCACTAAAAACAAATCAGTAGTCAGGCTCCGAGAGGAGCAATTAAGAATGTGTAAAGTTTCCAGCAAATCCGTTTCAATGATGAGATTGCAGAAATCCATCTCCCATGCTATTTTAAGCCCTTCTTGTATGCCCCGGAGCTCCGCTATTAAGGGAGATCAGTCACCAAGGTTGACCAAGAAGCCGTCATACCATTGGCCTGAGTTGTCTCTAAATAGGCCCCCCGCCCCTCCTAACGAGTTCTTAGACTGAACGGCCCCGTTGGTGTTTAATTTCGTCCAACCATGCAGCGATGGCTTCCACCTGACGCTTTGCCCGATCGACATTCCCACCGTAGAGAGGGCCCATCCGGTCACTCGACGTGAGTGAACAATCCATCTAACGTAGCCTAACACTTGGCGAGGCCCGTCGGTTGGCCACTCAAAGTCGTCCCCAAATAGGCTTTTGTTCCTCCAATATCATAAAAATCAGCACGTCATCCCAAAGATGGTGGCCCAATCCTTGAACCTGTGGTGGGATGAAGTGGTGAGATTTGAGTGAAGCCATACCTCCTCATCCTGGGAGAAGAAATTTGACTCTGGGGGCTCCATGTGGAGAAGACTCCAGAAGGTGTGTCCCCGTGGGCAATCCCGAATTGCATAGGTGTCTGGCGACCCGTTGGTGGTTTGTGAGTAGCTTCCTTTTGGCTAAGAGTCATAAAAAGGATCGAATGCGTTGTGGGCCTTCCCACCTCCAGATCATCTTCCAAATCGGATGGGGAATCTCGGGTTCCTTATCGACAATTAGGTCGTAAACTGAAGCTACGATGAACTTGCCCTTAGGGCCTGGGCCCCAAATGAGTTGGTCGGCTTGGTTACGCGGGTCCGGAGGCCAGAGAGTAGCAAGCAGGTGACACACTGAGGGCGGGAGGTATCGTTGGACTAGGTCCCATTTCCAGAGGCCCCCTTTGTCCACATACTCGGCGATGGGTGTCTGCAGGATAGATTCTGGAGGGGGGGGGGGGAATTGTTTCCATAATAAGAGGGCCCCAGTCTGGGATCCACTGATCAATCCAAAAATGCGCTTGTCTACCGTTACCAACTTGCCAGTGGATCCCTTGGCGAACATAGGCCCACGTGGCGGTTATTCCCCGCCAAATGCTTGAAACACCTTGTTTGGCCAGAGTGTACAGTAAGGATTGAAAGTCGGTGCGGTACTTAACATGGAGAATTTGGACCCATAAGGTTTCAGGCTGAGTAAGTAAAGTCCGGCTGAGCTTGGTCAGTAGCGCGTCGTTCATTGTGCGAATGTGTTTGATTCCTAGCCCGCTGAGATGTTTCGGTTGACACACCGCATTCCAATTAACGAGATGTATCTTCCACTGATTATTGGTTGAGCCCCAAATGAATGTGTGCATAATTTTCTCCAACTCGTCACAGAGAGTCCTAGGCAGGCGGATCATTTGCATTGTGTAAATGGGGAGGGTAGCTATCACCGATTGTGTCAAGGTGATGCGGCCTGCCAAGGATAGCTCCCGCGCTCGCCACCTGGCTAGTTGCTGTTGTGCACGATCAAGAATGTACTAATAAGTGCGTCACGTAGTGTGTTTGTGTATTAGCGGCACTCCTAGATATTTGCCCAAATTAGGCGTATTGCGGATTGAGAGCAATTGACTTAGGCATTGTGCTCGTGCCTGAGGGACATTCTTAGAAGAGAAGATTATGGTTTTATTGCGGTTCATCTGATGACCAGATACCCTACAATAAACCTCGAGGATATGCGCCACCTCCGCAATTTGCATTTCTGTGGCTTCATCAAACAGGACTAAGTCATCTGCAAAGAAAAGGTGGGAGATGGGGGGCCCGAGCCGACCCCATCGAAATGGTTTCCACCTGTTGTTGGAGACTGCATTGGAGATTAGATGGCTCAACCGTTCCATACACAGCACAAAGAGGTAGGGCGATAGGGGGTCGCCTTGTCTGATACCCCGCGAAGGGTGGAACGAATTAGAACGGATACCATTCCAAGCAATTTGCATCGTGACCGTGGTCACACTGTTCATAATGAGGCGGATGAGGTTAGGAGGTAGGCTCAGTTCCTGGAGGGTGTCCTGGATGAACTGCCATTTTAACCGATCATAGGCTTTTTCCAATTCGACCTTGAGCGCAAAATACCCAATCTTGCCACGTTTCTGACACATTGAGTGAATGATCTCCTGGGCAATGATGATGTTATCGGTGATCTGGCGGCCCGGAATGAAACTACCTTGGGTCGTAGCGATTACGGTGTTGAGGTGCGGTTTTAGACGGTTGACGATCACTTTGGATAAGGTTTTATAAATGACTGAGCAGAGGCTTATAGGCCTAAACTGAGTAATATACTTCGAGGATGGAACTTTGGGAAGGAGAACCAGCATCGTTTGATTCAATTCAGGTTCCCAAGCTCCATCATTGATAAGATTCTGAATTAACTGGATGATCGTTGGACCTACCGTGTCCCATTGAGTTTGGTAGAATAAGGCGGTAAAACTATCGACGCCCGGAGCCTTATGCGGATTTATCCCAAACAGAGCAGTTTTGATTTTGGTGGCTCAGGCTGGGAGGCTCAGCTCTTGTAATTGGGCCTCCGTCATCTGAGGAAAGGTAACGGCACAAGGAAGGGGTGGCGAATTCTAGTCTGTGTCAGCGTACACCACGGTGAAGTATTCCTTCGCCATAGTCTGCGTTTGTTGATCCTCAGTTATAACGTTGTCATTGAGGTCAAAGAGCCGCTCGATACGCAGCTTCGTCTGTTTCGCCCTCGAGAGCGTGTGATAATACTTAGTGTTTCGGTCTCCCCGGGACAGCCAATCACTGCGTGTTCTTTTATGCCAGTACAGCTCTTCCTCGCATAACACCTGGGCCAATTCCCCACTTAGGTGGTGTTCCAGCGCCAGGAGGTGGTTCGATGCCGTGTTCGTCAGGGCCCACTGAATGCCTTCCAATCTAGCTAAAAGCCATCTTTTACGATGAAAAGTGTTCTCGAAAATTGACCGATTCCATTGATTAAGTCGGCTCGAGAACGACTAGAGTGCATTAGTAAAGTAGACTCGGCCAATAGCCAATGTGTTGCCACTACGTAGTGAAAATCCTCATGGGCGAGCCACGCTGATTGGAACCGGAATAAGGGTTGGCTACGAATCGCCACGGCAGGCTGAACAAAATGGATCAGCATTGGCTGGTGGTCCAAGCATAAAAAAGGTTGGTGGTTGTTTGACGTGTACGTGAAAGTGTTACACCAGGCTATGGACCCGAAGACCCGATCGAGTCTAGCTTAGACTGGGCCATGCTTCCAGGTGAAACGGGACCCGATGTATCCCAAATCATGAAGTCCACATGCGTGGATCCAATCTGTGAATTCTTTACTAACTACGGTTGCGTGACGCGAACCACCTCGTTTATCATCCACCTACAGTTTGGTATTGAAATCTCCCCCTACAAGCCAAGGTTTGCGTACTGTGCTACCAATACTATGTAAAACAGGCCACAGGAACTTTCGATTGGGGGATTGGGGGCTAGCATAAACCGCAGTGAACTCAAAAGTATGGGATTCGTAGCGAACTTCTGCATGGATCAGTCGTTTATGTGCTACAGCTATCGAGACTGTATAAACCCATTGCCAGAGAAGCCAAATCCCAACTATAAAGCCGTCCGCTTCCACCCAGAATCAAAAATCAAACTGTAACCTACGAATGATGTTTTGTGCTCGTCGGCCGCTGATCTTTGTTTCGACTAGGGCGAGGATGCCTGGCGGATAATGACAAAGGTAATTGCGTAAAATAGTTTGAAAGTGGATCCCCCCGCTTCTTGGCAATTCCAGATTAATATGGACATAAAAAATGATTGGGGATACGGTTATGTGGGCGTGAGGTCTAACTCCTCACCCTCCTCAATCATACCCTGACGCTGGGGCTTGGTCCATTAATTCGATGCCCTCACCTGACTCATGACTGCTAGACTTGGGGAGAGGTTCTATCGCCATTTTATCTGAAGGTTCCGGTGGGGGTACAGTAAAATCGGGACAAGGGGGGCCCCTGGGATTTTATGTGCCCTCAATTCCCTCCATCGAAGTACTAGCTGTCTCCAGTAACAACTGGTGCCCCTCGGTTGCAGGTGGGATCTGTTGAATCGTTTGATGTGTCGGAATAGTAACCGCCAAGTGGGCTGTCTGTGGGTTAGGCTGGGAGGTAAGACTGGGCGTTGGGCTGGGTCCTGAGGGCTGAGGGCGTGGTGCTGTGGGCTTGGATTGTGCGGCCTCTCCTTGCCGCGTGGGGGCCTGTGGGCTGTGGCCCTTCCCGGGTGCAGGGCCGGTGGTTTTCGGCCTTCAGCCTTTAGGCGATGCCTTGGCCATTCGAAGCGTCTTGAACGCGTCCTCGACGAGAGACACTAGGTTGAAGTTAACTGGGCCTGCGGGTGGTGGTTGCGGGGTCGTATGCTGAGCAGGGTAGGGGGTTGAAAGGCTCTGGGGTTGTGGTTCTGCGAGTAGGG
The DNA here is from genome assembly GCA_027563595.1 of Erythroxylum suave. Taxonomy (NCBI): domain Eukaryota; kingdom Viridiplantae; phylum Streptophyta; class Magnoliopsida; order Malpighiales; family Erythroxylaceae; genus Erythroxylum; species Erythroxylum suave. Next base: position 28,161,010 of record JAOSBN010000009.1, read on the forward strand.
CGAAACGCGAGCCCTCTGAATGGTTCACTGCTCGATTCGACATCGGGTATAGAGGCGATGACAGATGATGTCCTTTCCTGGCAGGTGACCGTTGCTCCTTGATCCGCTCGGTGAAGATGGGGGTTGCGCTCGGCGCAGCGGTCGGCCTGTGAGTTTGCTCCTCCACCTCGATGTGCGATTCACCGATTGGAGTTGTGGAATTTGTGGGTGTGGTGTAGGGATTTGGGGGAGGTTGACAGCTGTCGTTCTCGTGGGCGACCATGCCGCAGATAAGGCAAATCTGGCTCAGGCCTTCGTACGCCACCCGGATTGGTTCCCCGTCGAGGTCCACCGTTGGGTAGAGGGGTGTTCGGAGGTTGACATCTACCGTTACTCGCGCATATTTTCCGCGTTGGGTGGTAGTGATGGCATCGTCGATTTTTATAGTTTGCCCTACCATGTTCCCGAGCGTCGTGAGAACGCTGGGATGATATCGAGCTATCGGGAGGTTAGGAAACCTGACCCAGACCACAGCGCGGGGAACAAGGTCGTGGAACGACTGGAAAATGTGGTGCCAGCATTGGACCGATAATGCATGTCCGAAGATGGTCCAAGGTCCACTAGTGAGCGCCTTCAAGTAGTCTTCTTCGTCGATGAATTTGACTAAGTAGAATTCGAAATCCAATTCGATTATTTTCATAGGCCCTGTTGATTGCCAGAGGGATTTCAGTCGCTGGCAGAGAATGCGGTAGCCAATCCTTCTCTCGATTAATTTGACGATAACAACACGCTCCCATTGTTGATCGAGTCGTTCTTTAAATAGAGCAGATAAGGCGATGCCTTTCCCTGTATCGCCTTCAATGAAGCGTATATTGCCTTCCTCGCACTCGACTAAAGCTTCCACAGGCCATACTGGATCCTCAATCTCAGCTCCTCCTAGGGTTCCTGCAGTTATTGCGGCTCGATAGGATTGTGTGAAGTTCGGTGGCGGATCTTCCTCTCGGGTTCGAATGCGGACCTTTTTGGATGGTTGGCCGGCTGAGGTCTGCATCTCCCCATCAGTCGAAACTGAGTCCGAGAGTGGTTCGAGCATTGGAGAAACAACAATGTCGAATCAATAGTAGGAAAGTTAGATTTGTGATGGGCTATGGCGGTTTTTCTTGTTTGTTGATGAGGCTAGAAAGAAGATTCTTTAATCTCGTGCTCCCCGAAAAGTTTAATATAAGTTTAACTATCAATTAACTACTGATACAATTAACTAACAGCTAATACAATTCGTTGATTGCCAAATAGGACTTTAATATAAGTTCAAGTTTAAGTTTAGCCCAGCCAAAGTCTAAATGTTGTAAATGTTCAAAAAAAGTTATTTAATTCAGACTTAAAATTCAAAATTTTGTTTAAAAATAATTTTGGCTTGAAACATTGTTCGCCATATTATTGAACATATATATCTCTTTCAAAAGGACAAATCTACGTATCGTTTATATAAGGATTTGCATTTGATTTTGAATTTAAGATTTAAGAGTTGATATGAACAATTTGCATTTTTGCAAAGTGATATTATTTAAGGGTGAGTGATCCAAATTTGGATTAAAGTAGAGATGATAAAGAGTCCAACTTTAGGCCCGATCGGGTTTGATCTCAAGTCTGATTCTATCAAACCAAACCTAATTTTTTATTTTAAAATTAAAAATTAAAAAAGACAATTTTTTTTATAATTATTAAACTTTAGATTGAACCAAGATAAGTTTGGATAGCCCGAATCTTAGCTTGACCCGAGGCCAGTTAGTCTGAGGGTAGACCTGTCCGGGTTGAATTATCATTCCTAAACTAATGTAATTTAAGTTGGATTGAATTTTGATCAAGCTCAAAGAATTTCGATTGGGCTCAAGATATGATCTAGGACGGGGCTAACTTATATCTATCTTGAATTTCATAATATAGATTCATTATCAGTAACAAAAGCTTCATTGTTCTCAGGATTAGATCTCCTGTTTCAATTATAATATTTCTATCATATTCCATCAAATCTATTCATATATTTAAATAGAATATATATATAAATATATAAATGAAATTTAATAAAATAGGTTAACAGGATTAACTAAATCTGAGTAATTGATGTCAATGTTCTCAATCTCGTACCTTTTCGAAATCCTTGTAATCAAACAGCCTTTGCAACCTAGGGCTAAGTTTGCCTCTCCACTATTTTTCTAAAACAGGATCATCTGTCTAATTTTATAGTATCTTATTATGTTCTATAAATCTCAACCATTCATTTATATAGATCCCGTATTTCTTTATATGAGACTCACGTAGAACCCACATAAGTAAATGGCTGAGATTCAGAAAATAGAATAAGACATCAAAACTGATAAGAAAATCTAGAATTTAATTTTTCCTCACCCCCTCATTATTTGCACTGTCAACCCAACGATCATTCATCCTTTTATTCGGTTGTTTGGGGTTTTTATTTCCTTTTCCGATTCTCTTGACAGTTTTTGAGCCATTTTTCCAACGAAATTAACCAAAGGAAGTCAGTTTTTGGCGAGTCAGGGTAGTTCTCTTTGCTATTCAGTGTTTATTGCTCCTCTGTTTATGCGATTGAAACCATTTTTGTGATTCTTCGCTTCGAATTGAACACGCCAGATGAACAACTTGCATAAAAGGAAGGAACACCATACGCTTAGTTGAGAGAGCTACGCGTTAGGTAATCTCAGTTATCTTTTCTTGCTTTAGAATCCTATTTAAAGAGCGATGAGTTTCTGCCCTTTTGTGTAATGGTGATTCTGATTTTTGTTTATGGATTGTCAAAAAACCTCTTCAGTTCTCTGTGATCACTTTACGTATGTCTTCATTATTCTCATTTTTCCCGCAACGTTTCTGAAATGATTCTGAAACCAAATTTATCTGGGTGTTTTAATCTTCTTCATGTGAATTGACCAGTGTTGTGTTTTTCCTGTTTTTGTGGTCTGCTGATCCCATTTTGGTTATCTGTATGGTTGGACAATCATTTTGATTCTTTCTTATGTTTTTAAATTGAGGATTTGCTCAGTTTCCATTCCTGATGCATGTGGTATCCTTCGTTTATCAGATCTTGTCATTGTATCGACTGTTATGTTTGGGGTTCAAGCTGACTATTGTATGGTGTTTATGTTAAAACCTGTTTGTAAGCAGCTTCAAGTTCATCTGGCGGGCAGTTTTATGGTTGGTTCTGTTTTGATCAACCTCCAAAGCTTGCTTATTCTTTCCCATTTAGAAGACAACATGAAATCAGTATAGCTTCTTTACTTGCTTGGAAGCTTTGCTATATTATTATCCTCTTGCTTGGTTTCTTCACTTTTTTTTCTACTTAATTCTTCGATTCCTTTTGTCATCTGCATCTCTTAATTGTTTCTTACTTTTCTTTATTCTTTTCTTTTCATTTTCCTGTGGTGTGATCTTGTATGAAGGCGTTGCTTCCTTATTTTTGGGTTTTACATTTCAGTTATTAAATTGGTATAAACCTTTTGGTTGATTTGCGGTTGAGTTTGGCTTTGAACTTGATCAATGTGGTGTCTTTCGATTTTCTAGGACCTCCTCTCTAAGTTGCATTTTGTTTTTGTGGCAACCAACCACGGAGTATCTAGGAGGGACTTTCACTCAATGGACAAGGTCATAGAGGAATTTGAGAAAGTGAAGAAGGACTGGGAGGAAGTATATTTAAGAACAAGAGACCACGTCAAAGCCATTGAGGAATATGGGAAACCATCAAGAGAAGGTGGAGAAAAGACAGAGAAGAAGGATTCGCTTCCAAGGTTAAATGGTTTAGCACAAGATGGCTTGGCCTCTCTTCAATCCTTGCAATTTCAGCTTGATCTTCTTGCTCCTCAGCTCCCCACTGCTGAACAACTCAGCTCTGCTCACTCTTTACTCCAATCCTGGAAGACTCAGTACCAGAAGTAACCCCTTTTCATAACCTTCCATTTAGTTTTATTCTCTTGCTTCATGAGAAATTTTCTCTGTTCCTGTTCTTTTTCTCAGGGTGATGTTTTTGGGAAGAAGAGGAGGAAAAAATGAAATATGATTTTTTGTTATCTTATTTTTTATTTCGATGTTAACAGTTTGAGATCAAGTTTGAGAAATGCTAATTTGCAAGCAAAGGCTAACATGAGGAAAGCTGCACAAGAGGAGGTTATTAAAATGCTTGCCTTTTCCTTTTTGTCTTTAATTATTGACTCAATTGCTTGTGTTTGGCATATTTATGTGTACCAATTTGGAAGTATCAAGTCAGAGTGTGAATACAAGTCTGAAATTGTTTCTGTTGTTTTAACTGCAGAGGGAACTTCTTCTGGGTGGCGGAGAAGAGTCCACAATTCGACGACGTAATCTGCAGTAAGCTTTTGGGCATACTTTTCTCTTACTCTTATTAGTTTTGGGTGTATGTACCCATACACTGTTGCCTCCTTAGGTATACTGGACGACCATATTCTTCCAGTTCATGAATATGCTTGTGGATCTAAAGGCTTTGTAATAAAGCAGCAAGATGGCTGGATATGTTTTATTCTAGTAGAGTGGAAATTAAAATGCAAATTATGCTACAGCATCTATTTTGTGTTGATAACTGCAAATAAGAATCGTGGGGAAGTGGTGGTTCCCATCTATGATATCTTATTATCTCACGGATTAGTTTTCCTCCAGGACAAAAGCTGGGATGACATTGGCAGCGGAAAGCATAACAGAGAGTCTTCGCCGTACTCGTCAACTTATGGTTCAGGTCTGTTGCCATATCCCTTCCCTGATGTTTTTCATCTCAATAAATGTATAAAATTTATTTATTTGATTTTTATGGTGTTCTCTTTTATATTTTCTTTACAGGAAGTAGAAAGGAGTACTGGCACACTAATGACATTTGGTAGGATTTCTTCTTTATAGATCAGGAATTCCATAGTTGTCTCTAGGAATTTTCTAATATTCAAGTAATAATTAGTTTCTGCATTTATATATTCTTGTTCATTCATGTATATCTCTTTGTTCTTGTCCGCATGTGATGGTAGAGTTAACTTTTCCACAATGTTTGCATATGCCAATAATTTTTTCTGGGTTTATCTCATTATATTTTAGTTTGACTTGCAAATTTATTTTTTCTTCGAGCTCCATTTGTTTTTATTAAGAAATTGATAAGAAGAGCTTCTTGTTCATCTCAGATCCTCCATGTCTATCTGTGTCTATCTCTGTCCATCTCCAATGAATAAATGTCATCAAAGTTGTGATAGACCAAAGGTGACTCAATTTTATGTGAGGAGAAATAAACATAAGGCAGGGGAGTAAATGAGCACAAGGGTAGTATTGGCTATTAATATGTAATCAGTTAGTTAGTTGGTAATGCTGACAACCAATCATCAGGTTGTCAGCTAGCAAACCGAATCTGTTAGTAGCTACAGATTCTGAGTATAAATAAGAATATAGAAGAAAGAGAGAGGGTATCGTGAATATTATAGTGTATGAGCCTAAGGCTGGAGGTGCTGGACCTCGAATTCCCAGCTGTATTCTTCTAAGAAATCAATACCAGATACATATTTCATTACCACATTTCTGGGTCCTATCAAGTTGCTTCTTCAGAGTGATTAGATGTCAAGATCCTCGAATAGGGAAATTTTTTAATCTAATTTGTAGTGTCTGTTGAATGGTTTTAGTAGTTCAAGTCAAATAGTTGGTTCTAAACTTTTAATGTTTGTAGTGGAGTGGAGTTGGACAAGTGGTTAGAACCATGAGCTTGAATTGCAACATTGCCATCTTAATGTTGCAACCAGAGTGCTTGAGTGTATCTTATTTTTCCTCTTGTGAGCCATCTATGCCCAATATTGTTATACAGTGAGAAGCAGAATGTTGTTCATTGTGAATGTGAATTAGAGCACTAGAAAATGTTGGTTTGTATGTTTCTATAAGTATATTTTTCTCTTGAACTCCAGTCTCTTTACATATTTAACCAGCCTGATCGGATATTCAATTAGCATGTAGACTCATGGGAGCTAAGCTTTGATAAACAGTCTCATGGATTTAGGTAGACCATAAATGATTTCAGATTTAAGCCATTGATGTGAATGTTTAAGCTTGCACTAGTTTCCAACTTGTTAATATTGTACTGTTCTATAAGGTTTACTGTGTTCTTAACATTATCCACCTATTCCCTATGCTTTCACTGCCAATAATTGACTAAACATTTTTCTTAAGTCAGTCTTCTAACGCCTGAGATGTGTGCACTGAAGTTACTTGTCTTGGGAGTTCAAGCTTCAATGGAAATTTAATTGCTTTTTTCTTCATTTGTAGACGAATCAACTGGGGTATTGCAAAAGGCTGAAAGCGAATATAAGGGGCACCGATCATTATTGATGCGAACCAGAAATCTGCTTTCAACGATGCAACGGCAAGACGTACTTGACAGGTATCAAAGAAAGACAAGTGTCATGATCCTCCTAATGATTTTTGGTTTTTCTTTTACAAGTGCTAATAGCAAGCGCCATCTTTGACAGAGTGATACTTGCAGTGGGATTCTTCTTGTTCTCTTGTGCTGTTCTTTATGTTGTTTCGAAGCGCATCGGTATACTTAAGTTGCAAAGGAAGGTCACTGCTGCCTTAAGGGCTGGCATGGCCGGACATGGAGAGATTGGACCGAAAGTTGTTGAAGATGGTATGAATCTTGCCCGGGTCTATGACGTTGACAATGCAGTTCCTAATAAGGGCGTACCTATAGAACAACCTATGCATGATGAACTATAAGGCTCTTTCAGGTTTTCTCTACGCTTCTTTAGTTTATTTTACTTGTATTATGCTGCTGTTTTCCAGATAGTTGAGTTACGTGTAACGGTACGTAATGCAACATTTGAAAATTGAGTGGATCTGTCGTTAAAAGATTATGAGGATTGAATCTTTATTAGGAATGGCAATAAGTAGCCTCAGCCTGGTCCGAATTTTTTCTTCAGGCAATTCAAAGCTTGATTACGTCGAGATCAAACTAATGTTGTTTTATCCGAATTTATTTGGAGTGGTTTGGGTTGTTTAGGCTGGACTCCTCTGATCCTTTCAAATCCGAGCCCAGCCCAAAATGGTTAATTTGAGCTTAATTCTTTGTGTTAAGGACGATTGAGTGGGCTCAGCCCAGCGAAGGCTGGAAAGCTTAGACAGCCTTATCTTGAACTTGAGCTTAACTCCCAGCCAGGCTTAACATTTTGTCAATTTGGGCCTAGCCTATTGACCTAGGGAGGGATGGGGTGGGGAGTCGGGTTCAGGCCCAAATGTCATCACTACGCTCTAGGGATGGCATTCGGGCCTGTTCCCGTCTCACCCCACCCGAGGTTAACAAAATTATTTCTTCAAACTATCATAGCACTTTTTTGTTATCTCTAATTTCTATTAATGATGATAGTTTGAAGAAATAATGGAGGATATGTGTTTGTTTTCGGAGAATTTTTTTGGTCTATGTATTTCCACGTGGTGAGTTCTGCTTGGTCAATTATCTAATGACATGGATGGATAATTTGAACTATAGGTTGCTTCATCACATGATAACATGACGATCTTTAGCATTCATTAACTAAATGTCCTTAATTTTGCAATTATTTACGTGTAACCAAATGAATCTGAGCCGTCAACTTTAAAAAGCTTTAATTCAAACTGTTGATCATTTATTTCTTCTTTTTCACAATTCCCGTAAAATTTTGAAATTATCGCAGAAAATTTTCGAAATTATCTCAAATTTAGATCATAGATCATCAAGAATTTTTTGAAACGCTGGTCTTTTTAGGCATAGAAATAGGTAGGATTGTGTTGGGCTCGCTTAAATTTGAAAAATTATTTTCAAGCCTTAGCCTTGAAAAACTTGGTTCAAAATTTGATCAAATTTCAGGCCCTTTTTTTTATATATCATTTCTAATTATATTACGGTGAGAGATACAAGTAGGCAAATTTAAATTAAATAAATTTGATTTATTAATTTTGAATTAAATGAAATTTTAAACCTCTTAAAGAGACAAGTCATTATTCGATAAAAATGTAGTATTTTAAACTTATTTTAAAATAACTTAAAAATTAAACTAATATCTTCAAACTATTTCGAATAAAGTCAATTAAGTTAAATTCGATTGATTATTCTTAATATTTCTAATTGTTATGGCTTAATTTTAGGTTGTGTTATTAAATATCTTTTTTAAAACATATAATTATAAGATTCATTACAATATCTACATTCAAGAATTATTACTGTAATAATTAAAATATAATAACATAAAGTTACTTTTGAAAAAGGGCTAAACAAGCATTAGAATATTAAACCAAAGACAGCTATACAGTCCCGCCAGTGTCCAGAACGTACGAGAACTTCCACTTGCGTTCCATTTTTGGTTCTTAGCTTCCGATTCCGAAATTCTAAAGTCAAGGAGGACAACTGCCTCAACTAGTGATCTAACACGTGATAACCTATGATACCTATAAATATATAGGAAAATGTATGAAGTGATGAATAAAATAATATTAAAAAATAAAAATATACCATCCAAAGAATTATCTATAAAAATTATTTAAAATAATTAAAATTACTTGATATTACAAGGTGAAAAAAATCATCTCATAATAAATAAAAATATTCTAGAATCATATTAAACAAGACACCTCAGGTTATAATATATGTAATCTTCCTTTTATGTTTTTACAAATATGCTATTTTTGTAACTTAAACTTACGATCTTGCGATAATTTATTAATTGCTCAAAAGCTCACACTCTAGAATCATATTAGACAAATATTTTATATTTTTTATATGTTTACTTAAAGAAAATTATAATATATTAAAAAATAAAAATGATTGAAATGTATTTATTATGTTAGTTTTTTCAATACTATATTATTTTTAAAAGACAAAGTTATTTATGTTATAAAAATAATAATTTTGAAATATAAAAATTAAAAATTTGTAATTAATTAATAATTAAAAACTGTACTGATTCTTTCTCAAAAATTTTAAATCAGTTAATTTTTTTAGTTATTTTATTAATAATTAATTAATTAGTTAAATTATTGTAAATAAATAAATTAATTTTTATTTACAATTTCAATTAAGTTGTAATTTGTTTAATAAATAAAACTAATTACCTTTTTAGTTTTATTTCTTGTTTTCCAATTTTTATTTTTATTATAAAAAATAATATTCTAAAATTTTAAATTTAAAACCTTTTATTTTGCAAATTTTATTTTGAAATCAATTTTTAAAACATTATAATTATAAACTCTTCTTTAGAAAAGCGTACGGCCCCAAAAAAAGTCAATTTACTTGATTAACAGTACACTATACTCAACATATTGTTTTTTAATTCTCCCTCTCTGTATAGATAGACACAGCCGTATTCCGTCTTCATCATCTATAACCGCCTCCTCTTGTCTCTCTCTAAGCTCTTGCCAGTTGATGAAAGAGTGACCAAAGCAAAGAATTGGGGGAAGAACTGTGAATTTTGGTGCTAATCCTCTCGGGGTTGGATCCAATGACAAGTGCAGCTGCTAATACGATCTTGTTTTCGGAGGATCCGAATAAGAAGATTCGGAAACCGTATACGATTACCAAGTGTAGAGAGAGCTGGACTGAGCAGGAACACGACAAGTTTCTCGAAGCTCTTCAATTGTGAGTTTTTTTTTTCGAGTTTTCGGGATTGAATTTGTTGTGTTGCGCGGGAGATTGATGTGAAGGGGATTTCGAAAATTTTTATTCTTTGTGCGTGATTTTGTATCGGTAATCAAAATGGGAGACTGGGGTCTCGATTAGTCTGGATTTTTTTTATATCAATTTCTGGTGTGTGATTTGCTTTTATTGTTAGTTTCAGTTTCCTTGATTGGGAAATGAAGTATAATGTTTCCTATGTCATTTGATTCAGAGAATGGGTTTATAATTTGGTGAAACCATGTGGATTTAACGTTTTTGCTATGTGAAGTTCCAAATAATGAATCTGCTTGATTGTTGTTTAACGCATCAGCATGCTAATGTCACTTCTTCTGTCGGATTTTTGTCAGTGCAGGTTTGATCGTGATTGGAAGAAAATTGAAGCATTTGTTGGGTCAAAGACAGTCATCCAGGTGGTTTTTGCTTTTTATGTTTTAAACTTTTCCTAATATACGTGTTGAGTGATGTCTAGGTTGTCATCCGATTATGTGTCTGTCAGCCCCTTTGAGTAGAGGTGTAGGTCCAGCACTTCTCTCCATTTGATTTACCATCTTATTTCCACTAATAACAAGAGGTTCCATTTCAAATTGGGTTGATAATGATTAATTAAAAGATGGTGACCTGAGCAAATTTGTTGGTCTATCGGTTTCATTATCAGCAAAAGCTTATTGAATTACTGATGATTTTTGTAGCATGTGTATGGAAACTAATAAAATCGTTGAACATACACATATCCATGGTATCTATGTTTCTGTTTATCATGTTGTACAATGTTGATAAATATATATGCTTTCGATGTTATATTTTTTTATTTTGCTTGTGTCCTTTATCATCTGTTGTGCAGCTAATTAAGTATACTTTTGAGTGGCAATTCAGTTGAATGTTATATTAAGTGATGTTA
>JAOSBN010000009.1:28176603-28189529 GCA_027563595.1 Erythroxylum suave
TAAATGCAACTCCTGATTTTGCTCCCTTTACTTGAGTGCTTCAATTGCAACATCTGATTTCTCTCCCATCTTCTGTCGTGGATGGTTACGTGTATACACTTGGAGTGTTGGCTTGGTAACATAATTGTTAAAGTATCATTCTTGAAGAGGCAAAGATTACGAGTTTGTGTGATAGGAAACATCTTCTAGGCTTTGTTGAAGCGAGGGGAGATCCTCAGTTCCCACTTAATTTGGTTGTTTGATCCTAGGTACTTAATTTGGTAACAAATATAGTTATATCTTGTTTCTTTTTGGAGTGGAATCCTTAGTTGAATTCCGAAGTTAAGTGGGCAGTAAAATCCCCTAAAACCTCAGCTCATTCCAAAATTGTACAAAACCCTCAAAGGACAAAGGCACTCTTCTTGCTGCCATGACTAAATCAAGAAAATAATGATTTGTCTCATTGTTGGTCGGCCTTCGATTACTAAAGAGCTTGCCTTGTTAGTAGCTCTTCACACCATACCTTCTTAAGTCTCTACTTCTCGGAATTAATGGAGAAATTAAAACACCAATAGCATAACCTTTTGTGTTTGCTTTTCCAACCTATAATGGTTCCGAATATTGAGTTTGGATTTTGTAATTTTAGAATTTGATCAAAATTATAATTACAAGTGTTAGAATTACAACAAATATATAGTATCAACCCAATTATGTAGTAAATCTACGGAGAAAATTTTATCAAGTAACATATGTTGGTCGTTTTTAATACATTATGTCGTTGTTGGTCTTCTTTATTACAATTGATAAATGAGAATTATTTCCGTTGTATACTTTTACTTTTTAGGTTAAATCATAATAGAAAATATAGAATCATCTTCTGCTCGTGATAAGTTTGATCCAGCATGAAATTATTTTTCTTCTTCTCAAGCATATGATGGGAATGTCCAATATAACTATATATTTTGCGGTAGAATATTTAAAAGGGGAGGGATTTTTAGAATGAAAGAACATCTTGTTAGTGTTAAGGATAATATTGCTTCTTACAAAAAAGTACCACTTGATGTGCGTGATATGATTAGAAAATATTTGTAGCAATAAATAAAAAAGAAAAAGGAAAATAAAGAGGATCATGGTTTATTTTTTGGAGGTGATGAAACACCACAAATATTAGATAAAGGAAAAAAAAAGCTACTATTGACATAGATTCTTATTTTTCTTCAAGAATTGCTTCTGGTTTTCAAACCGGTCTAAAAAGTTTTATGGTTGATAAGGATGTTGTTTTGCGATGTAAAAGAGCATGGGCTAGATGGTTCTATCATTCATGTATTCCTTTAAATGCTTTAAATTCAAAATATTTTCAAGAAGCAACTGATGCTACAACAGCAACAGGTCTAGGATTTAAGGTGCCATCTTATTATGAGATATGTGTGCCTTTGCTTCAAGATTTAAAAAAAGAATGTCAGTTAATTGTGGATACATATAAATCTAGTTGGAAATCAGTAGGATGCACTATTATGGCAGATGGGTGAACTGATCAAAGATAAAAAATCTTGATTAATTTCTTAGTTTATTGTAATATTGGAATAACTTTTATCAAGTCTGTTGATGCTTCTAACAAGGTAAAAAGTGTTAATGCTTTATTTGAATTATTCTTTGAAATTATCGAGTGGTTTGGGCCTAAGAATGTTGTGCATTTTGTTATAGATAATGCAGCTAATTATGTATCAACTAGGTACTTATTACAATCAAAACATGGGCATATTTATCGTCCCCATACGTTGCTCATTGTATAAATCGTATTTTAAAAGATATTGGTGATTTGAATCATATTTCTACTCTTGCTTCACGCGCATCTAAGATCACAATTTGTATATATAATCATGTCACATTTTTGTCTTAGTTAAGAAAGCAAGAAGATTGGGTTAAAATCATACGTCCCGCTGCTACCAAGTTTAAAACTAAATTTATTACTTTGAAAAGTGTTTATCAACATAAGCAACTACTTCAAAATTTGGTGACAAGTAAAACACTTTTCAAATCATAAATTATCAAAGAGTGAAAAAGGAAAATAAGTTTTTGCTATTATTCTAGATAATAAATTTTGGGATTCTTGCTTGATCATTGTGAAGATTATGGCTCCCCTTGTAAGATTGTTGAGGATTGTTGATTCAGATGAGAAGTCATCTTTGGGGTATATATATGATGGTATGTCTAAAGCTCACAAAACAATTATAAATCTTTTTAAAGAGAAGAAAAAATTGTACAAGCCTTATATAAATATTATTGATCGACGATGGGATAAGCATCTTACTCAAAGGATCCACTTAGCAGCTTATTTTCTCAATCTTTAGTGCTTATATAATGGAGAAGCACGTACAATTAATATTATGGGCAGTTTATTTGATGTGATTGAATGCAAATGTATTTTTTCTATTGAAGAATAATCACAAGCGATAAATGAAATTAAATTGTATCGTAAAGGTTTAGAGAGTTTGCTAGATAATCAGCAAAGCGAGAACCTATGATAAAAAAAATGCAGCCAGGTAAGTTTTAATGTTTTATACTTTTAATTCATTGTTTACTTATTAATAATATATATTTTATCATAACTATTAATTTAAAATGTAGATGAGTGGTAGAAATTATTTGGTGATAATGCTCTAACATTAAGAAAACTCGCTATTACGTTACTCAATCAAACAGTTTCTATATCAGGTTGTGAAGGTAATTGGAGTGTTTTAAACGTATTCATACAAAGGAACGAAATCGTTTGGAACATCAAAGATTTAATAATCTTGTTTACGTTACCTATATTATGATAATGAAAAATAAGTATTTTATAGTTTTTTTATTTCAATAATTTTATTTTTATTATTCACTTTATAATTTCTCTATTATGTGTTCAGACTTCAGGGCGCTTAGTAAGAAGAGAACATGCGATCCAGTTGATATTGATTGTATTTCACACACTAATTTTTAGATCGAAAAAGAAGAACAATTGCCTAATCTTGATTATAATGAACTTGAAAGACGTTTATTTGTCACAACAAATGAATTAAGAACATCTACTGATGGTCAGTTCATATCCTGTTTTGATCATATTTAAGTTAAAATTATATTATAGTACAACTTTACAATTGAGGATAATTTCATGCATTACTAATTCGTAATTAATTTTAATGCAGTCAAAGAAAATGATGCAAATACTTTGAATGAAAGCATAATTTATGAATCTTTAAATAGCATTGAAAAATTTAGAATTTTTTTCAATAATAAGAGACAACCTCCTTCAAAAATACAATTTTAATTTTTATTGTTATTTTAAGTTTCATATTACACTCATATTTATTTATTATTAGTTCATTATATAATAATAAATATTGGTGTATTTTTTATTTCAATAAAATATTTTATTGTTACTTATTTTATAAGTTTTACTTCTCACCAATTTTATAGCGGTTCACTACTAGTTAAACCTCTAAACCTTAAATATTTCTTGCAGCGTTGCAAATTGTATCTATAAAGAAGATACCAACTCGGTGTGTTTTAGGTTGCTTTTCAAAATGCAAAGCAACTGAAAATAACAACCATATTCGAAATCAACAGTAATATCCATTCACACATCAATCATTACGGGGAATCTTTCTGAATGAGCTCATACCCATTTCCAAATAACATGAATTCGACGAGTACGTTGCCCGTACGCAAATCACAATATCAGATTCCCTTATCTGTATCCAAAGCCCATATCCAGCTCATGACCATACATTCCCGGACTACGACCAGTTGGGGTGAACGGGTGAATCTGCTTAGGATTTGATCTAAGTTCCATCTAAAGAAGATTTCGTAGTGCTTCAGGATAATTAGTTCCACCACCTATTAGGGAGTAGAGCAGCACAATCATTACAAGGATTACTTAATTCAAGAGTCAATTCATAACAACTAAGAACATCAATGTGGAGATGGACCAACGAATTTAAAGTTTATCACAATTAAATGCCTAAAAAGACTAGGCTGGGCTTTCTCCCCCACGTGAATACTCTGTTCACTTCACACTTGAACGAAATCAATTCATAAGGACAAAATCTGAGAAGTTAGTAGTTATGCATTGGAGCAATTCAAATTGAAACAAGTATGTTAGTACTTCGGTTGAAACACATGCACGTGAAATGCAAATGCCAACTAGAAGCTACGCGTTCTCACTAGTTTTAGAAACCTCCAAACCAAACCATCATCAGGTTTACCTTGTGAGTTACTGATTCAATAGTGGGCAGACTGTCTTACTTTCTTATATCTGAAGTTAACCAAGTCAAGAGGAATAAACCAGTAAATAAATGTCTTACCCTGAGGTGGAATTCCTAAGCTTCTCACATTGGGTCGCCTTTGAGCGGATGATTGCATTGGAATGGGTCCCTGCATGAAACCAGTCACCTCATTCCCAGCAGGTGAGGGTCGTTGGGCACCCTGTAGAAACCCGTGCAATAACTGGGGTGGAGGGAAATTGCCAGGCATTTGAATTTGCTGTCCCATGGGATTATGCATTGCAGGGTCTAATCCAGGCATTCCACTACTGGGTTGAATAACAGGAGGCTGAAGCATATTAGCAGGGAACTGTTGATTAGGAGCACTGTGATGGATGATATTCTCTGGAGGCATAAACTTCATCTGACTATCAATGTTACTAGGAAGAGCATCCAAAGGGCGGAACATCGGTCTGGCATGGTTCGACTGGGGAGGATGAAGCTGTGGAGAAGATGACTGAGCATGAAGATTAGGAAACTGAACATCTGGCTGCCGTGGGTCACAAGGACCTCGAAGAAAAGGTATCCTTTCTCGACCTCTTGTCAGAACATCTGGCTCCCGTGGGTCACAAGGACCTCGAAGAAAAGGTATCCTTTCTTGACCTCTTGCCAGAACATCTGGCTCCCGCGGGTCACAAGGACCTCGAAGAAAAGGTATCCTTTCTTGACCTCTTGCCATAACATCTGGCTCCTGCGGGTCACAAGGACCTTGAAGAAAAGGTATCCTTTCTTGACCTCTTGCCAGAACATCTGGCTCCCGTGGGTCACAAAGACGTTGAAGAAAAGGTATCCTTTCGTGACCTCTTGCCAGAACATCTGGCTCCCGTGGGTCACAAGGACCTCGAAGAAAAGGTATCCTTTCTTGACCTCTTGCCAGAATATCTGGCTCCCGTGGGTCACAAGGACCTCGAAGAAAAGGTATCCTTTCTTGACCTCTTGCCACAGGTCTATCATCCCCAAATACAGAATTTAAAGGTGCCAGTTTTTCACCCATGTCAATTGCAGCCTCTGAGTTGGATAATATTTCAGCTTTAGCTGAATTCCTGGCAGCCATGAAGTTCTGGATGTTCAGAGGATGGCTTGCCATAACTCTATCTTCTTCAAGAGGATGGCTTGCCATAACTCTATCTTCTTCAAGAAAATTAACTCCAACAAAGTTATCAAAGCCACCACGCCTAGGCTCCAATTCCATAAGGAGAGAAGACAAGTCCACTTGACCTTGAGGATCACCGCCTGACAATCGCTTTTCAATAACATCAGCTTTAATTTGCTGTCTTTGGTTTGATGATAAAATACTGCTTCCATAACTCAACTTGCTAAATGCAACTTCAACCGGAGAAACAATTTGACGATCACCTCTTCCATGAAAAGATAAATCATTAGAATTTGCTATATCAACCATGCCAGACCCAACAGAATTCATTTGACTAGGAGCTTCTCCGCCTACTGGTTGCAGTTCTTGCATAAAAGCTGTTCCAAAAAGTGCTTCAAGAGTCAAAGGCTTCCCTGGATTGGGTGCATTTTCAGCATCTGTCTCCATTAAATAGTTAGATCTAGAACCAGTATTTCCTAATTGAAAATTTTGTGGGTTATTTGAAGATCTCATTCCTGATTTACCAGAATGCTTAGCATCATTCAGGCCTGTAGCTTTCTGCAACAAAGAAAGGAGATGCTGAGATGCATGGTCATCAACATCATCTTTCTGCTGCTCAGCATTAGCATCAAAATGACTTGAGCCTTGGACTGGATTAATGAAAGTGGAACCACGTGCAGTAATTCCAGACATAATTGACTGCTCAAGGTCTTCACAGGTAAGCACAGCTGAAGTAACTTCTGGTTTATCAGTGTTGCAAAACTGCTCAATATCATCTGTCGTGTGCCCATCTACGAGTTCAGTGCTTTGAAAGGGGAATTTTTGTGGAATTTGAGTGGTAGCTTTAGCATCAAAAACTTGGGATCCACCATTCTCAGCATCAACAATTAACAAGAGCACATCGGTTGGCCTAGCAGGTGGAGCACCATCAATTGGTCGCTTTTCTGCAACCGAAAATTAAAATTGAGAAACAAAGGACTCTGAGGCATATGACATTGCTTAGCTATTCTGATTCATACGTGTAGACATACAAATATCAAACATCCATACTGCAATACCTTCATCGAGAAACCACTGAGCAAACTTTGAAGATTGGGCACTGCTAGGGCTTAGTATATCTTCTGATTTAGCATCACTATGCTACAAAACAAAGATCAAATCAATAAAATGAAGCACCTATGACAATAACATTGTAATTTTCATCTAATCCTAAAAAATTTCGTCATAGCGCAAAATTCAATATAAGTTTTGATCATTCAACTTGTTTCTCGTTAAGTTATAGAATTCACTCAAATACAGCAGTTCCAAATTGCAAGTTCATATGAAAGATGTTAAACATAGATTAATTACAAGTACAGTTTAGAGGAGATGCTCAACTGTGTTCCTTTAAAATTGAAACCAGCCAAATTGCCCACAAGTATTAGTAAACAAGAATCACATCCACGGGGAGGATAGAGGACCTACTATCTATGCCAGAACTGAAGAGTTGAGAAGAAATCATGCTTCAGATCGTCTTCACACAAACAGCAACTATGTGCAAAGCTCATGAAAGATTTTGCCTAATGAATCCTATTTGCACCCAAATTATCAAGGGAACAAAATGTATACATTCAGCAGGATATGGCTTTTCTCACCAGATAGTAATATGTAAGAATTTCACACATGCTTGTGTGTGGATGGATGGATGGATGGATGGAGAGAGAGAGAGATAGAGAGAGATGGCATAACACGACAAAGAGAACAAGATTACCTTAATGATATTGGAAGAGCCACCGCCATTTAACATCAACGGACTACCAAAAAGCTTTTCAAGGATTGAGTTTGAACGAGCAGGACTTGACTCGCCTGCCCAATTATTCTTCATTAACTCACCACTATCTATTTCACTGTTCTTAGGGGCTTCAAAGGGATCCAAGAGTTTGTAAGTCTTGTTAAATTGACCATCCACACCAACCTTTTCATTGGAAACATCCAGAGCTGATGATAGGTTCAGAATATTTTCACTCTTTTCAATTAGTGAAACATCAATACTTGGACTCCCAAGCTGCTTCTTACTCAAATCCGATTCTACACTACGTTCTTCCTCTTGATTACTTGAAGTTTCATTTAACATAAGGATGTCTTTGCCATGTGAAAAGCTACCTTCAAGTTCTTTTCCAAGCTAAACATTAAAGAAATAATTAACAAGTGATGATTCCACCATGAGGGAAAAAAATCGAATAGTATGTAATAGCCGTAGTCAATTGTTGAACAGCATGCGCGTATAGTTATACAATAAATTGCAAAATAGTGCATTTTTAAAGCTGACTCCAAGAAGAAGTTTCAAAACCTTAGACCTATCATTCGACCATGTCAAGCATTTCTAGTCACCCTCAGACCAGGATAATTTATAGCACAAGCTCATTGAATAACAGAGAAGTAATACCTCCGATGGTTGATGTTGAGCAAGAGAATTTGTTCCATTAGTCTTTGGAGGTATAGCACCTGAAAACCCTGGAGGAACAAGAGGCCTAGGCATAGGAGCAGATACAGGGAAGGAAGACTTATCAGACTCGTTATTCGAGACAGGTTGGACACTTGCCTCATCCAACTCATTGTTTCTGTGTGGAACTCTCTTATAATCTTTTGAGTCCTTTAGCAACAGAGTATTCTCAAAGTCAGTTTTAGACTTCTCAATATTCAACGTCTGTTTTTCCTGACAAGTCTTGTGCTGTTCCTTTCTCATCAATTCGAAGGAAGCTGTAAAGGAAGTGAACACATTTAATTGCAACCATTTAACGTCCATATAGTTACAGGAGATTAAAGCCAATTTGTCTTCCCAAAAATTGTAAAATAAAAAAAGTTACCTCTCCTCTTTCTTTCTTCTTCTGCTTGGTCCTCACTTGTGCACTCAGAAGAACCAAATGTTTCATCATTGTAAGAGTCATTAGTCACCCTATGTGAGTAAGGCACAGCCTGCAAAAGCACAGGGGATAGATCAATGCATGTCAAAGGAGATCTAAAGGAAATAAGGTCCAATAGTAAACTTTAGGTTCAATATCAAGTGATAAGCAGGAAAAACTGACATCATGCATAAAAGAAGCAACAAATAATGTTAAAATCCAGATCAAATTCATATTATGCTTCTGGCGCTCATATGCAATCCAATGCTACAAAGAAATGGGATCAGGATTTACCTTATAAGGACGAGGTGGTTGATATGGCTCATTACTCCTATTCAGCTGGTAGCTATCACCCGCTCGAGGTTTCGAAACCGATGACCCAACTGCATATCCAGAAGGTCTTGGAAAAGAACCACTCCCGAGAAGTCCATCATGCTCAGGAACTTGCCAAGACCGTCGAGATTGGTTTCCACAATGCTTTCCAGAATCTACAAATTAATAGGCATCAATTAATGGAGAAAGAAAAGCCACTTTCAGTGAAGGCCACATAGTGTAGGATCACTCAGACCATAGTTCGATAGAATTTAACCAGCCTCACAGTTCAAAGTATTCTGCACGATTGGAAACACAAACAAACGTACGCTTAAATGATGTTAATATAGTATGTGAAATATAGATAAAAATAATAGGTTCTATTTTAAGAGCACATATTATTTGCGTAAGACACAAGCACACAAAGAAAAAAGTTTGATTGGAAACATATGGCAAATACGATATCAATTTTATCTTCTGCTCTCTTGAGCAAAGACAAAAGAAATGGTCAGAATAAAGGAAGCATGTCGCAGAGAATAGGAGAAAAGACCACTGCACGCCCTCAAGCTAATTCTTACTCGGTAAAATACTATATCCTAACCAATTTGATAGCACTTCCTTATTAAATATCAAGCACGGAGAGTACATGCATTTATAATCCCTGTGATATCAAAAGGACAAAAACTTATCTAAACCCTCACCAGTATCCCAATCTGTCCGTGAATCACCATCCCGATCATTTCTTCCAGAAGATCGAGTATCCCATCTTCCATGAGTACCACGAGAATAGCTGCCTACGTCCCCTCCTCCAGTGGGTGGAGAAGAGCTGTACTCATTGCGTCTATAAGTTTGAGATGATAAATTTCCAGAACTTCGAAAACGATCCCGTGAATTATCCTCCAATTCACTAGTATAGAAAAGAAAAGGGGGGAGAAAAGAAAGAACATTCAAGCAGACAACTATGAAAACATTAGCACTGCCAACGCTAAAGGATAATATCGCTACCAAGAGTGCATATTTTGAACTAATGGTTTAAGCCCGGAGTAAGCAGCCCACCTTAGAAGCGACTGGTCGAAACCACTTGGTAGCTTTTTACAAACTTCCAATTCGCTCAATGATAAAAGGAAATCTCGTGAGTAAGAAATCTGTAACTTCCTGGATCATCACAAGTATATGTTAAACTCAAAACTCAGAAAAGCAAAGCCAAGAAGGAGACAACATGTTAAAAGAGTTACTTCTGCAATTCATGGCTCCTGTCCGTTTTCAGGTCCGGTCCACGTCGATCATCACTTTCGAAACTCATTCCCCTAAAACTTAGTTTGCTTCTCACAACAGACACCAGAGAGTATCTGATCACCTATGTTCTTTAACAACAAAATCTGGTGCTCATCACATAAAGGTACTAACAGTCTAACACTCAAACCGTTACCCGTCTAATACGAAGGTACATCAAACTCCTGTACCCCCTTTTAGAAACTATTTCTCTTCAATTACCATTAAAAATGGCCAATCAAAGGAGACTGATGACTTCGGTTCATCCAAAACCCATTCACACAAACCCAATTTAACTCAAAGCCCAGACAACTGCGTATCGATAAAAAGGGCAGACACTCGCTAACATCAAGCTAATCCCATCCTTCTGATCCAGCTATTTAGAAAACGTCAAATCAAACGTGCCCGAAATACCCTCACAAAACCTGGAAAATCCTACATCCCTGGCAAAAGGTACTGATTCTTTTGACGGGAAATGTAATGTATAACCCTATGCCAACAAAGCGCTTGTTAATCATAAGCGAAGACTGTAAGTACAACCACAAAGAAGCCCCAAACGTGACCGTAACAGACAAATTATAGGGTTTTGAGCTATCGGAAAGCTCCAAAAACTAGGGTTTTGCCACGAACTATCAAGATTGGAGAGGCGGAGATAGCAATTGAGGACGACAAATGAAAACAGTAACAATTAGGGTTTCAAATCTTCCGTTTCCTAATCTCATTACCAGATCGGAGAGCTCAAAGTCATGGATACATATATATCGAGAGATGACGGATACTGAGAAAGACCTCAAGAAGTTGCAGAGAGACATTTACTCGCTTTCATGTCGCTGAGCAAGACCGAGAAGAGGACCTCAAAAAAATAAAGATAATTAATAATTAGGCAGTTTTCTGTTATTATTTTATATGTTAGCTTTATCTCGTTCGATAGAATTTGAAAATTTAGGTATAAAATAAAAGATATTTTATCAATATTATTTGAAATTTTAATTAAATAAAAATAATTATATAAATTCCTGTGCAATTACTAATTAGTTATATAAAGAATTTATTAGAAATAATAATTAACGTTGAGAAATATTTTTGTATTTTTTATATTATAGATATTTTTTACTATTTAAAATAATGCCATATAAAATATTTTGATTAATTGTTAAAAAGCCGTCAATTCAATTTGATCCAAAATTAATAAATGGAACCTTTTTTATAATTTTCAATTTTTAAGTCAACTAAACATGATTAAGTTTGGGCCTAATGGTCCAATCCAATTTTAAGTGATCCAATCTCTACTACAAAATATCACCCCTAATAGTTAGTACCTTTACTTGGGCCCAGGCCGAGCCTTGGATCTTATTTTTCAAAAAACGTAACATTTTAAGCTGAGCTTGAGCTTGCGCTATTTGGGTTTGATGCATATAAACTAAACGACGTTATTTTATAGAAAACAAAGTTAGTTTCCACATTTTTAATTAAAAAATAGCTCAACACAAGTCGAGCTCTAGCTTCAACTTAAGCCCAAACTCAGGCCTCAATAGAAGTGGTCGAGCAGGCCTTGGGCTACGCCAAGCATGGGTACTATATAATTGTCAAACCTAATCTTTAGAAAAGATTGAAAAGCCAAGGTCTAACCTTCATTAATAAAATAATTTTATTAAGATGAATTATTGCGTATTCAATGAAGTAAATTGTTTCATCAAATTAAAGATAGCTTTCTCTTACACTTGCTTTCATTATTACAATTTAATGAATTATTAAATTACTCTTTTTAATTAATTTTTAAATTTATATTAAATAAAATCTTTAATCTCGATAAAAAAGATAAAAATTATGATGAATTGTAGTATTGTACAATGTTGTGATTTTAGTTCAACCCTTGATGAAATTAATAGATAATTTTTTAATTAAATTAATGCTAGATTTCAAACTTAAATTTTAAAAATTTTCAAATTTTAAAATTATGAAATTCAATTAAAAACTAGAAAAAAATGAAAAATGAAAAATGAAATTTAATCAATTTTAATTTGAATTTGATAATCTAATTCAATTTTTTAAAAAATTATTTTCCTAGAGTAAAGATGAAATATAAACAATATGAATATTTGGTTGGGGGGCTCTAGAGAGAAGTTGAAGCGTGTCTCTCTAACCCATTGCACGCCAAGTTTTTTTCTTTATATTTTCTTCAGGTTTCCTTAGCTAGGTAAGAGCTCTGTTCCTTGGGGACACTTCTAGGTGGTCGGTCTCTTTAGCTTTTTTATCTTTTGTCAATGGGTTTGGCTCTCCAGGCTCGGGCTTAGCTTCTTCTCAGTGTTAATAAGCAACTTCTAGCTAGGCGAGTCTTATCGCTATGACATTTGAGATCTCCATCTTGTTCATTGATGTGCTTTACTCTTTTCTTAGTTTCTTCCTTAAAGGCTTGTTTTTAATTGACGTTACTTGTTTATCTAAATCGGCAAAGGTAGTGAGGTGGTATTAATACAACTGGAGTTTTGGGTTCCGTTTTTACACGGAGAGTGGCTTTTGTGACATGTCCTTTGGTTTCCAAGTTTGGTCAGATGGTAGCAATTCGGTTGCTGTGAGTGGTGATGTTTCATCTTCTTCTTCATGTTTACCTCCAGCTACTTCGTTTTACAAGGTGAATCCCTATTCTCGATTTTTCCAGTTTAGTTTCTGATCGGGGGGGTTTGGTCGGTTGTTTTTTCTTTGTTTGTTTTTTTGGGAGGGTAGGTCAAGTTGCTTCTCTGGATCAGTGATAGTTTTTTCTAGGATATGTAGTGTTGCATTGGTTTTTTGGGAATGGAATACACAGGGTACGGTGCGATTTTTGTGATTGACAGGAACTGCATTAAATTTGGGATTTTAGTGAATCTAATGACTAGTTTTATGTTTTCCCGTTTGCTTTAATTGATGAAAATTTTGAGAGATTGGGAGTGGCTTGGTGTTTTTCTTTTAAGGCTTGTTTAGTTCTTAAAATTGTGTCTTAACGTTGGCGACATAGTATTGAAGCTATTTGGGGTAACAGATGGGCTTGATGTAAAATTGGTGGAATGAGTTGGAGATAGCTCTGAAATTGTGTCATGGGAGTGCAGA
>JAOSBN010000009.1:28194240-28222150 GCA_027563595.1 Erythroxylum suave
TCATGTGTATGTGTATATCATTTTATGCATGAGCATGAAAATGCCTTTCTAAGGTCTCATTAATCACTCATATTTACATTTTTAACCTCCCAAAGGTAATGGGATGTTACATCAGCTCTCTAAGCATCATAAATTTCTTGTCTTAAGATAGGCTTTGCTTTCAACTAAGCTATTAAAGCTCCATCAGATACAAATTCCCATTCACTCTGCTTAAGTGATAATGCTGAAATAGTCTTCTGATTCAAGGTATCTACCATAACATTAGCCTTACCTGGATGATAATCTACAATATAATCATAGTCCTTGAACAGTTCCAACCAATGCCATTATCTCAGATTGAGTTCTTTCTGAATAAGTAAATACTTCAAACTCTTGTGATCCGTGAAAATTCTACACCTTTCACCATATAGGTATTGCTGTAAGTTATCTGTTCATGAGTTTTAGTTGCCTAGAGGCATAAGCAACTACCTTTCCTTCCTACATCAAAACACAACCTAAACCAGTTCCAAATGTATCACTAAACAAAACATACTCCTTACCAGAAATAGGTGGGACCAATACAAAAGTCTTGGTAAGCATACTTTTCAGTTGGTCAAAACTACTCTAATATCTATCAGACCATTCGTACTTCACTCCTTTCCGTAACAGTTTAGTTAAAGGGGATGCTATCACTAAGAACCACTTAATAAACCGATGGTAATAACCAGCTAAACCCAGAAAAATTCTCACTTCAGTCACATTCCGTGGTAGCTTCCAATTAACAATTGCTTTTATCTTACTAGGATCAACTCTAATTCTCTCAGCAGAGACAACATATCCTAGAAATGATATTTTCTAAAGCCAGAAATTACACTTACTCAGCTTAGCATACAACTATTTTTCCCGTAAGGTCAGTAATACAATTCGGAGATGTTTAGTATGGTCCTGTTCATTCTTAGAATAAACCAGGATATCATCTATAAATACCACAACAAACTGATCCAAATAAGGCTTAAACACTCTGTTCATCAAACCCATAAATGTTGCTGGAGCATTAGTTAACCCGAATGGCATTACTAGGAATTCATAATGTCCATAACGGGTCCTAAATGTAGTCTTCAGTACATCCACATCCTTTACTCGAAGCTGATAGTACCCCAATCGTAGATCTATCTTTGAAAACACTCTTGCATCTTTCAACTGATCAAATAAGTCTTTAATCCTTGGCAACGATACTTATTCTTCACTATGACTATATTCAATTGTCTATAATCAATGCACATCCTTAGTGTGCCATCTTTCTTCTTAACAAACAATACCGGTGCTCCCCACGGTGACACACAGGGTCGAATAAACGCTTTATCCAGAAGCTCTTGTAACTGCACCTTCAATTCCTTCAGTTCAGTAGCAGCCATTTTGTATAGTGCTCTGGATATAGGAGCGGTGCCAGGCATAACTTCAATAGATAACTCCACATCCCTTTCAAGAGAGAGTCCAGGCAATTCCTCTGGAAACTCATTCACCACCGGAATATCTAACAATTTACCAACCTCCTTCTTAGAATCAATTACAAAAGCTAGATATGCTTCACATCCTTTCCTGAGAAGCTTCCGAGCTTGCATAGCAGATACCACATTAGTTAAAGAACTAGTGCGAACGACATGTAATACTATCTCAGACTGATCGGGTCTGCTAAACATAACTGTCTTAGTATTATAGTCAATTACTGTCTGATGCTCAGACAACCAATCCAAACCTAGAATCAAATCAAATTCATGAAAAGGTAATCTGATCAGATCTGCTACATAATTATTTCCTTAGATCATAATAGGACAGTTCCTATACACCTGATTAACCGACACACTACTACCCAAAGGACTAGTCACATGCATGTCATACTCTAATTGACCTATAGGCACCTTCGTATCAAACATTTCTCCAACACAGATATACGAATGAGTAGATCCAGGGTCAATCAAATCATGCATTTCAGAATTAAAGAGAGAAACAATACCAGCAATAACATCTGGTGCATCTTGATCCTTACGAGCTTTTAGTGCATAAGCTCGAGCAGAAGTAGAAGGCACAGCTGGTCGATTTACAGTTTCTGAGTGAGAACTCAGATTAGTCATGTTCTGATTATATCCTCCTCGATCTCTTCCTCGTGCTCTGTTCCCAGCAGATGCATGGGAGACCTCTCTACTGGCTTGTGGTATCTCAGATTGTCTCAAAGGACAATTTGCTATCATATTCTCAGTGCTACCATAGCGG
Source organism: Erythroxylum suave (assembly GCA_027563595.1). Classification (NCBI taxonomy): domain Eukaryota; kingdom Viridiplantae; phylum Streptophyta; class Magnoliopsida; order Malpighiales; family Erythroxylaceae; genus Erythroxylum; species Erythroxylum suave. Next base: position 28,196,491 of record JAOSBN010000009.1, read on the forward strand.
AAACATGAACCTGTAGCTCTCCAACAGACACCCCAATGATGAACAAAGCAATAAGGGTACTCTAGGGCACCAGAACCTCGGCCCTTAGAGGAACCCCTACCAGAGACAACTGAAGTGGGAAAGTTTTGTTGTCTTCCCTGAGTCACAGATCTCTGAGTAACTTCTGGTGTAAAGGAAGTACCTTTCCGACTTCGTTTACCTGAGGACTGACGTCCTCTAACAAGACCCTCCGTTGACTTCTTTCTCTCTTAACCATTTCCTGTCTCTTAATTTTCATTGCAGCGTGTATTAGCTGATGGTAAGTCACTTGCTATAACAAAGTAATGCCGCCAAATGCTCCATGATGGAATCATGCAATCCATCCTCAAACTGATGACATCGGAACTCTTCAGTAAGTACAGATTCAGGGGTATACTTACTATTCGGTTGAACTCCCGATCATACTCAACAACCGATAAGTTTCTTTGTTTTAGACTCAAAAATTGCCTCCACTTATCCTTTCTGTAGGCCTCCGTAATATATTTTTCTTGGAACTCTTGGGTAAAGAAATTTCAAGTTAAAGGCATTGGTAGTTGAGGACTCCTCAGAACGAACTTCCACCATTCATAAGCTGCTCCCTACAGAAGGGAGACAGCACAGTGCACCATTTGCTCTGTTGGACAACCGATCTCATCCAACATCCTCTTCACCTTCTCTATCCAGAATTCAGCTCTCTCAGATTCCTTTAGAGATGTCCTAATAAATTCCTCCGTTCCATACTTTCACAGCTATTCAATTGGAGCCTTGGGTGCAGTCATACGATGCAATAACATCATCCTATCTTGAGACCGCTTAATCAAAGCCTCTCCCTCAGTTGGAGGAGGAGGTGGCATCTCAGCTTCACCTCAATTGACCACAGAGAGTCTAGATATTATTGGACGAGTTTGCTCTGGCTGATTGCTTTCAGCAACTTCCTCAATAGCATCGTGAGATCCTTCCATTGTTAATTCTATAGACAAAATATGGGACATCGCATTAGGTGAAAACACAACTTATACACTCAAATAGAAGCAATAGTTAAGCGCTGGTTAAACCAGAATCACCTAAACCATCCTCCGATACCAAACAATGTAACGCCCAAATACTCCCTGGGAGGATATGTGGATGCCACATGAGACAATACAAACAAACCAAAACATTTTACAAAAACATAGCTTTCAAAAATATTCCATTGGGAGTAACTCAGAACAAACATACATCAAATAACATTGAACTTAATATAACTTTGTTCCAAAAACTGATAATAGTTATTACAAAAAGTTTACAATAATTCAGAACCATACACTTTATATACAAGCCAAAATAAACTAAAAAAAATACATTTTGACAAAACAAAACTCAGAATTCATTAGCCAATGCAGTCGACTCGTCCCAACCTTTATAATCCTCGCTCTGAACCAACACAGGACAAATCCACCATGCTAAGCATATAGCTTAGTAAGTAATAACTAATATATGGATAAATTGACAACTTATCATATTGAGTAATGTAACATCATATACATGCAATAAACAATAAATCAGACATAATGTATTTCATAACAAACTTTATAATTAACAGAACCGAATATCACAAGAGGGTATAAACCCTTTAGAATCAGAACACAATAATGTTTATGTCATAATCAATCATATATCAGAATTACAAAACCAGATAATTGCTAATCCATTTATAGATGCGGGTAACGAGAGTTATATAGAAGAGACCGAAGTCTCAACATCGAATTGTCCAGAAGAAACTAAAGTCTCGACACCAAAGTGTCCAGGAGAGACAAAAGTCTTGACACCGAAGTGCCACAGGAGTAGCTGCAGACCCTTCTAGGCATGCCTATTTACCCACAACTAGGACTTAACAGATTCAAAAATAGAAATGCCTGAAATTCAAAACACATATCAATTAATGTTTTCATACCATGGATTCAAGCATATCACATTCTCACAACTTTGCAAATCATTCAATGATCTAAATCAATAGCAAGAAAATCAGTCTAAGCTAAACTATCAAAACTTACTTAATGAATTTCTTACAAAAAATTGACCATCTAAATTACGTACAAAGCTCCCTCATTGCTTATTGTCTCGAAATCCGGACAATATCTGGAATCAGTCACTCTATAGGTTCCTCTAAAACATTTAATACAAACATATATCACTATTGTGCACAATTATGAATTCAATTATGCACATTCATGTATACTGAATATGTGTGATGCATGTTCATGACAAATTCCCGGTTTCTTATCCTTAATCTTGTCTCATAATTAATTAAGTGAAACCATACTCAATTCCTCAATCCATATTTATTTCACAACCAACTTAAGGGTCCAATTTGACCAACTATTCTTATTAAGAAGGTGAGGTAATTAGGTAATACTTCCTTCTAGAAAGTTGTCCCTCTTTGTCTTAGGTTTCCAATGACACTAAGTTCATCCAATTTGGTTTAGTATACTGAAAGTTATACTCAAAAGATCTCAAACTATTCTTAAGCTTCAACAGAATTCTTATCCCAAATTCAAATCAAATTATAAAATTTTTAGAGGCAAAATTAGAATTTAATCTCTTCACACAATTTGTAGCCTTATGGCTTTAATTTAATTCAAAATAAGAATCACTCCATTTGGAAAACTACAGATCAAAATATAATTAGAATACCAAAGTATGTTTAGTAAAACCATCCCAGTTATCATACTTCAGTACAGTCATATTTCCAACTTAAATTCTTCAATCAATCCATTTCAGAAAGTCCTAATTTTTTGTGGAGACGAAGATTAATGTCTTAAGAGTCAATTGGTTCAATTCCTGTGTCAATTGGATGTCAAGAGAAGAGGTTATGTCCAAAAGAATGAAGGATGTTCAAAACTGTCAAACAGCATCATGCATTACCTTTTATTCCAACTTCTTCCAACTCTTCCCAAAACAGACCTTCGGGTCAATCTTTTGCGGTCATTTTGACAAGAAATATGAAGGATTTCGAAAAACACTCTTCTGAAAAATTATTCCTTTAAGTCTTAAGTTTCTAATGAAGCTAATTTCATGCAATTTTGTTCAGTATCATTCAAGTTATAATCAAAAACCCACAGATTGTTTTCACAATCTGACAAAACATAAATTTCAATTTCAAACCAAATTTCTAGACTCTTAAGGACATAATTAGAATTTGATTCCTCTATGAAAAATGTAGCTCTATATTTCTAGTTTACTCTAAATTAAACTCCATCCAATTCGGATATTTACAACTCAAGTTATGCCCTAAAGACAGACGCATGTTTAGTAAAATTCTGCATATCTCAAACTCCAGCCCACTTCAAATTTTCACCTAGTTATACACATCTCCGAATCAACTTTTTCCTTCAACACCCACACTTGCATCAACACCATTCATGCACGCAATAATCCGCAAGCATGAAAATGTATACCAATTATGCATGCATGCAGTTACAAACATTAAAACCTGAATAAATTTACTTGACGAAGCTTCTTTCTCTCTTTTCTCTCTTCAGCAAAATTTCCATAACTTAGGAGAGCAACAAGTTGATTTCGGTGATAGATAAACAAAGGATTTTGTGCAACAATCAACACCTCTAATGATTAAAAACTTCATACAAGGTGTAACCTTGATAGATTATCTAAAAGCCAATAGGTGAAAATGGGTAGATGTGATTTTGGTGACGGTGAAAAGAGAAAGAAAAAGGTTTACAAAATGCAAACTTGTTTCCTTGTCAAAGACGTAGCTAGGTGTCTCATTTGTGCTATAACACATGTCACTCTTGTATTTATCCATTTGTCAACTAATGATTTGTCTCTTAATTCCTTTTTTTTTCTTAATCTAAATTACCTCACATTTTCAATAAATTTCCAAAATATCCTAAATGTCTTCAAAAATGCGAAATTAATAATAATACACACCAATTTAATAATCCAAGACAATTAATCCATAATTCTCCAAAATTTCGAAATAACAACTGTTATCACCAAATATATTTGTAACACATTTAATTAAACATTCATACTTTAATCACTAAAAAAAATCACTTATACCAAAAAATTGTCAATGAATGCATGTACAATTATTTGTATGTGTCCAAAATTGCATATGCACATATAAGTGAAAACTTAATTATGCAAAGCATAAAGTGCACTGAAATTCCTCAATATTCTAACTCCTAACACGGGGTGTTACAATAAAAGTAAAGTTGCGTATTACTAAATCTCTGTAAATCTCATATTTTAGTGAGACTCTCACTAAATGTTGTTATTAATTTAGATTGGATTTAGTTAGTTCAATTATAATTTAAAAATTGAATTGAATCATTATGTAGGTAACGTTTAATCGATTTATATATAATATTCACGTCACATATGTTTTATAATATAGTCTTAATGTGCATTTCAATTAAATATGTCGAAAAGGGATTTGAGAAGATTTTTCGGCTTTGTCCGTAATTGGGTGGTTAAACTATTATATTGTTATATATTTTCTTCAAAAAAATATTATATTATTAATTTTTTATACATGTAACCTGAGATTGTATTATTATTATTATAATAAAATAAACAATCTCTTTATCAGTTCAATTTCTTCGAATTCCACGTTTTAGCAAGATATTCGGATTCTCCATTTCAGTGAGATTTTTATTGAGTATTATTATTGTTGTTATAGTATTATTATTATTATAAAATAATTCGTTTTAGAAAACATGTTCATATATGTTGGGCCAAGTCTGAGGGCTGTAAAAATCGGGTCGAAGCGGTTCGTTGGTTTTGGACCCATTTCTGGAGTGTTCTTTATAACCAGCGAAGTCCAGCTCTTGAAGAAGAAACTCAAAACCCCATTTCCTCTCCTCACACTGCCTCTGCAACCTCAAGATTTCTTCCATGGCGTTCCCTTATATGGAAGCTGTTGTTGGTATTCTCTCCTTACCTTTTTCCTTCTTTTAACACTCCCCTTGTTATCTTCTTGAAATTTACCTGTTTCTTTCTTGAACTTCATTTGCTCTTTTTCCCTCAGCATTTTGGCTTATTTTCTTATCTTGCATTCTGCTGTGTATTTAGGAGATTCTTTATTTTGCATGCCTGGGAATTCTTTTTCGTTTGTTCACGTTCTTGGTCCTTTTTTTTCCCCTCTGCCTTGTCTTCATGGCGGGCGCTTCTCATTCAGCGTCTTTTTGAAATGTTAAGCGTAGAAGCGTAGAAAGTTTAGGGAAAGAGAAGGATATGAGGGCTTTAATGCTCAAGATTGTATCTTTTATTTATCCCGTGGAATGAAATGTTGTTTCTTCAATATGCTGCTGCATTACTTACACGAAGAAGGTGGAGCTGCTCAGATTCATAGTTCTGTGCTCTATGGGTTTTAAAAGAGAGTCAGTAACGTCTATCTATTGTACAAATGAACTGAATACACTCAGACTTACATATCCTTTATGTGGCGTATTTTTGGAAATGTAACTTGTTAGGGTAAAGAATGGCGGGTACTTTTGAACATCGAGATGTTGGTGGGGATTGGTACGGTGAACGAGTTGTCCGAATAAAAACTAGAAATAGGGCAATCAGCTCTTTGTAAGGACTTGATAGGGCTTGTTAAGCCAACTTTTATGGTTTTTTCTTGGGCATCTGTCATACTGAGAGTGCTGCAGTTCTAATTGATAATGTTGAAAGATGAGGAAGATTTTGATCATTTGCAGGGAGGTTTTGAGAATGATTCTTGTTTCTTTCTCATTCTCTCTTTCTTTTCAGCATTATCTTTTATGAGATTAGTGGTGACAGTTTTAACTCGGCTCAATTCTCCAAAATCTCTTTGCAGGTTTTATGATACTGATGTACATCTTTGAGACTTATTTGGATATACGACAACATTCTGCGTTGAAACTGCCAACTCTTCCAAAAACTTTGGAAGGAGTCATCAGCCAAGAGAAATTTCAAAAATCTAGAGCTTATAGTCTCGATAAAAGGTTCCTTTTTTGAGTGCTTGTCTACACTGTTCAGTATGCTTATATTGCTCTTCTTTATTCTTTAATTTTTTATAGGCAATAGTATTTCTTTAAATGTCTCTTTCTTTGTTTCCATTGATGCTGATACTTTCCACTGGCTTATTTTTATATTTCCAGCTACTTCAGTTTTGTCCATGATTTTGTGTCCATAGTTCTGGACTCTGCTATTTTGTACTTTGGTATTTTGCCTTGGTTTTGGAAGGTGAGTGTTTTTTTCCAATGTTATTTGAGCCAAACTGGTGGGTGTATCATTATAATTTAGATTCCTTATTAAATGCAGAAATCAGGAAATTTTCTGGTTTTAGCTGGCCTGAACGCTGAGAATGAAATACTCCACACCCTTGCTTTCCTGGCTGGTTTCATGATCTGGTCTCAGGTATGCATGCCATTTCGGACTAGTTGACCATAAGTGTTTTAACTATTTGATTGATTTGCTTTACATTTTCCATGCAGATCACTGATTTACCTTTCTCTCTCTATTCAACTTTTGTGATTGAGGCACGCCATGGTTTCAATAAAGTTGGTATTTGTTCTCTTTTGCATCTGCAAAATTAATTGCTTTTTGTTGGTGAATTTTTCATTATTTTGGACCATCATAGAATTTGCAATTGCTTTCGTTTGACTTCATTTGTTGCAAGCTTTTGAAGTATAGTAATTTAGCTTTCCATCTCCTTTACAGCAAACAACATGGTTGTTCTTTAGGGACTTAGCTAAAGGAATTTGCCTTGCTATTGTACTTGGTCCACCCATTGTCTCAGCAATCATTTTAATAGTACAGGTTTGTTTCTGCTTGTATTGTTGTAATTTGCAATGATTTCCAACTGTATGGTGACAAGTTTGGCCATTGGCTTTACTTGCAGAAAGGAGGCCCTTACTTGGCGATCTATCTGTGGGGTTTTATGTTTGTTCTCTCGCTTGTCATGATGACGCTATACCCAATTCTGATAGCACCTCTTTTCAACAAGTTTACTCCTGTGAGTTTTTAGGACTTCCTGTTGATGTATGCCCTGCCATTTTCAAGATATCTTGTCTTACTTTCCCTATTTATGGTATGAAATTTAGCTTCCAGAAGGAGAGCTCAGGGAGAAAATTGAGGCTCTCGCCTCTTCCCTGAAGTTTCCATTAAAAAAGTTGTTTGTTGTAGATGGATCTACAAGGTCAAGTCATAGCAATGTGAGTATTCATTTCTTACCATCACTTAACATTAAATGTGTTATAACATCTTACTCTGATTGGCGGTGGTCTGACACCTCTCTCTTTTCTCTTCTCTTTCTTCTTATTAGATTGCCTTGCAGGAAAATGAAATTTGGATTTTCTTCCTCTTCTGTCTGTCTTCCTGTTCCTTTTGCTGAAACTGCCTAATTTGAAATGCCCTTACTATATCTCCCAGTTTATGCCTGGAGTTAAACTTATTGTTAGCTAATTTTTTATTTTTTTAGTCTTGAATTCACAAGGCTACACATATGTTTTATGTTTTGGAAGGACAGAATAGTTAATTATAATGCTCAACAAAAGCAGATCCTTTTGCGTAGGATTGACAGTGCTATAATTTGCATTCCATATTCTTTCAGAATTTATACTTTGCATATTTTATCCGTACGTTTTGAGTTGCTCACAAAAGTATGTTTATGACCTTATTATTCAGTACTTTATTGTGCATGAACGTTTTTTGAATTATTTCTTGCAGGCTTATATGTATGGATTCTTTAAGAACAAGCGAATTGTCCTCTATGATACTTTAATTCAGCAGGTGAGGAAGTCTTATTGTTTAAATTTTTTCTTTATCTTCAAGACATCTTCTCTTTTATATGGCTTTAATCATATTTAACTGCAGGATTGTTCTTTTTTTTTCTTTCTCATGTATCATATCTTTTTTGGTAAATACGTTGCATCATATCTTGCAGTGCAAAAGCAATGAGGAAATTGTAGCAGTCATTGCCCATGAATTGGGGCATTGGAAACTCAATCATACAATGTACTCATTTATTGCTGTACAGGTATACTTGCAAACTTAAAAACTGAGATAATATAGTCTGAAAAGCTCTCCTTCTTATCTTTTCTCCCTAGCTATGTTTTATGCTTCTAATACGTCTTTTGCACCAAAAAAAATCTATGGGAAGAAACAACTAGTAGAAGGTTGACTCTTGGTGTAGTACAGAACTCGTTTAGGCTATTATTAATCTCTTCTGCATGAATTTCTTGCCCAGTGCAGATTCTCACGTTTTTGCAATTTGGTGGATATACCCTTGTGAGGAACTCAACCGATCTTTTTAGAAGTTTTGGGTTTGATACACAGCCGGTACTCATAGGACTGATCATATTTCAGGTATTTTCATATGGAAAAAAGTCATGTATGTTCAGTTGGCATAACATGTATGGAATCGAGTTGTTCAGATTATTTATATGTTGCTACAAACTATATTGATTGATAACATTATTCTTTTTATTTTCTTGTTTGCAGCATACTGTAAGACCTCTCCAACATCTAGTAAGCTTTGGTCTTAATCTTGTCAGTCGATCTTTTGAATTTGAGGTATCAGTTCTCTCTCTCTCTCTTTCTCTCTCTCTCTGTGTGTGTGTGTGTGTGTGTACACTCCACACACGCAAGTGTGTCTTGTGTCTGGCCATTCGGGACTTTCTGAATATTGATTTAATTCTATACATTATTCTCTGTAGGCTGATGCTTTTGCCAAGAAACTCAACTATGCCCCTTCTCTTCGTGCAGCTCTTGTAAAGCTACAGGTGATTATATGTTCTCTCTCTCTCAAATTTCCCCTGTTAGAGTTTTCATCTATAGATTAGGTGCTGCACTAGATGGCAACTATATGGAGTCAACCTCTTATTGCTTCGACAATCTAAAACAAGCTTTTATGTTAGATTTTGTGATGAGAATACGTTCTGACCAGAGAGCTTGTCGATGGTTTTCTAGGAGGAGAACTTGTCAGCCATGAACACAGATCCATGGTACTCAGCATATCACTATTCACATCCTCCCCTCGTTGAAAGACTGGCAGCACTTGATGAATTGGAGAAGAAGACTGAATGATTGTGAAAATCCTGATTGTGCCGTGCTTGAGACTTGATTCATTCCACTACGGCTAAGGAGGAAGAGCAATCTGATGGATCATTACAGTCTAGTACACTTTTTTTTTGGCATGGGGGTTCTGTCAAGTTTATAGTATATGTACACTTTCTTGTATCAGAATTCAGTTCACAGTAGTAGACAATAGCTTAAATGAAATGATGACCAACATCAAAAGGAACATGATGAGTTTGAACAGAACAGGAAACTTTCTGGATGATTTTTTTGATCATATTTCGCTCTGATATATGGGAAGAGACGATTTTTTCTTCTTCCAGAAATGGAGATTCTTTCTTTCCTGAAATGCAATCCAAAGTAGGTCTCTGGCAAAAGCAAAGCAAAGATGGTCCTTTTTTTATTTTTTTGGGATTGCTTGTCTGAATCAAAAGGAAAATGAAAAGAAAAGAATAAGGAAAGATGCAAGCAAGATAATGTCTTTTTTTGTTTTGTTTGTGATGCTTTTGTCAATTCATTTCTCTTGTCTGCTCTTTCTTGCTTGAATTTGAGGCATTTCCTCCTCCACTCGGTGGAGTGGTGTTTCATCATCAAAGCAATGCCTTTTGTCTAGATATTGTATGAATACTAATAAACTTAAAAAAGAAGAAAAAAAAGATTCCTTATCTAAGATCACGTGATTTAACAGGTAAGTTGACAGTAATGCACCATTGCTGCATTATAACATATTTGGCTTAATTACTGAAGAAGATTTTGCCCATTGAGACAAGAAAAGAAAATAGTCCTAACTACCTTTCTTTTCCCCTTTTTTTTCCTTTGCATAATATAATTTATTATTAATTTGAGATGTGTCATTTATAATTATTTTTAGGGATAATTACCAAAAAAAGTTTAAATTTTTATCAAATTTTCAATTATAGTCTAAACTTTAAAAAGTAGCAATAAAATAACCAAAATTTTATTTTTTTCAATTTTAGCCTAAAGTTTAAAAAACAGCAATAAAATGCTAAAATTTTCAAATCTCTCCAATTATAGTCCGATGTTATCTGTTGTTCTCCTGATGTCCTCAGCCCTTTGTTTTCTGTTTATTCTTCTGACATTCCAAACTACTATTCCATTACAGCTTATTGCACCAGTAAGCTTTTCGTTTTTAGTTCGTTCTCCTGATTCTTTAGTGTGAGGGTGTCGGGTGTAATAGCTTGTTTCCATACTAAGGATTAAAAGACTATTGCACATGAGTAATAACATCGAGAATTTATGAAATGCATTTCATTCACATACATAATATTTGCATATACACATGAACTATGATTTAGGAAACATTGCAAAGATTGTATGTGCGCTTAATTGACATGTTCTGAAATATGAAACGTTTAAAATGATCATGATGTGAATTGTATATTGTTTATGTCTTGAATTTTGGTTTGGAGGATTATAATTGGTAAATTTGGTATTAATTGTTACGATTGGAAAATTGATAAATTAAAATTTACATTTAGCTTAGGAAAAATATCAAGTGGTAAGATAAATTGACACATAAAAAATTAGGACGACTAAGTTTATGAAAATGAGTGACATTTGGTATGGAAAATTTAATGAGAATTGGCATAGGTAATTAATTAATATATGACAACAATGATTGAGTGACAAATGACTTAAAAAATTAGTGACATTTGGCAGCTTATATATGAGACAAATGGAATACATTCCTAGTGACATATGTCATTGAAACATGGTGACACCTTGCACCTAGTTGAATTAAGCTAATGAAGAAAGTGTTTCTGCTATAACATTCACCATCTTCTTCTTTTCTCTCCACCGAAACTTGCTTCTATTTCACATCTCTATATTTTGGTTTAACTTTTGCTAAATTGCACACTGAATCTATACTTTTATCCTTCATAAGGTTAGGTAAAGAACCAGAACATTATTGTTCTTGTGTGGTATTTTATCCTTACCAAAAATCAACATATTTCCACCTTGAAATTATGATGATCTTGTATGCAAAAAGGGTTAGGTTAACTTGATGAATTGAGGTGGAACTTGAGTTAAACAAGTAAGTAAAGTATTAATCTTTATGGCATGTTTTAATAGAAAGATTATGATGACTGAATTGGGATGGATTGTAAATGATGATGATGATGAAGTGTGCTGGCATATGATGGATGAACTTGGATACTTTTATGCTTTGTTCTTGATGTATAAAATCTGTGAGTTATAGGTTGTTATATGGATGAGTTAGATTGGGATTTGAATTATATTGAAGGTGAATTTATGTTAAAGAAAGGTGCTAGTGCAGTGTTCTTAAAATGGGAAAGAACTAGGACTACATGTATGATAGTGAATGATATTTTCTTTTTTGTTTCGATGCATGAAAGGCAACAGTTTATGATGCCAATTGAATACTGTTGGGTTGGAATAAGATGAACTTGATTAGGAATTGGAGTATAATTAAGGTATAATTAATGGAATATTATGAAGATGTTTTGAATTTGGTATAAAAGTGTTAGAATCTAGAAAAAATTTGAAGGAAATGGATGTCATCCCACGATTATAGTGGGCAATGCTTTGAAGTGAAGAAAATTATGTTTTGTGTGATTGTTGAATTAACTAAGGATAAGTTACTTTACTTTGGTGCATTTGGACTTGATTGAGACTTGAAATGAACTTAGATAATTGCTTGATTAATTGGTTAAGGGTTTGATAAATTTAGGTTGTTAATTGATGTTATAACTTAAGGAATAGATTGTTTCGATATCAATGTATCTAAATCTGGAAATTATGAGTTGTTAAAGGAGTAAAGGTGTTCTTATAAATACAAATGTGATTCAAAAGGTGTGAGTAATGTATTAGGAATGAATGAATGAGAATTGGAAAATTGTGTGAATATATATAATGCTTAAAAAAGGTTGGTGAATGTATCATTGATGAATTTAGAATAATCAAGTTTACTTAAGGTATAAACGTAATTGCAAACTAGTTATATCCAAGCTATGATGTATGAATGGTTAAGATTTTTGAATAAGGATACATAACTGGAAAGTCAATCGAGCATGCATTGAACATGACACATATACATGTGCATGATTGAATATTTATATGATTGATCAACTTCACAACGTGTAAAATATATGTGTACTGCAGGACAAAAGAAGCACAAATTGATCGTCAACATCTAGATATTGTTGGGTCATCAAGGCAATAGCTTGTCTGTGAGTTAACCTAGATGTTTTCTCACTATGATTGATTTGTTTATGTTTAAACATCAGTTATGGAATTTTTATTTATGTGATTGTGATAATTCCGAATATTGTTGATTCGAAGAGTTTGAAATGTATTGGAAGTGCATTCAAATTGTATGTGTAATACTGAATGCGTACTTAACTGAATGTAGAATGCCGGACTCAGATCCAAAGAACGTGATAAATGACATGAGCATACTGAATGAAAAGTATTGATAGCATATTATGTAAATTGATGCATTCCAGTATATTGATATACATGATCATATAAAGGAGTTGTGACCGGAGTGACTAACGTGAAAAAGAGCTTTAAGCTCAGGATGTGGACAAAGAGCTACAGACTCAGTTATTAATGAGCCTAGTATTCACAAAGGATATGAGCCAGTAAATAAAACAAGCCCCATATTCACAATAGATACGAGACAATATATAGGCGCTAGGTCACAACAAAGTAAAATGAAAGTGGAGTCATGTGTGCATTTACATATATAACTTTACATGTATCGTGTAAATAATTGCAATAAATTATAGAATTATTTTAATATAGTGATATGCGATGTTGTGTACCTATTATACTTGTTAAACTATGATAAAAGGTGTTGTGGTATGCAAAATTAGATACTGTGATATACTTGTGAATTTGGTTTCATACTTGCGATGTTTATACTCTGACTTGAGCAAGCACGTCGATGATGGTTCACTCACTAAATTCGCAAAGTCATCAAAATTGCAACGTTAATATTCAGGTACAAGGGAGACCTAGCTTCCAAGGCAATCTAGTAGAAGTTTAGTATTGTCAATTTTTGGGAACAAGAATGACTTAAAGGTTTGATCAGTTGATATTTGAGGAGTATAGTAGATTGTGCTTATTTACTTTTCTCATTTCATATAGAACATTTTGTAAAAGAGCAGTAAACTCTAAGATATTTTTGGTAATGTAAATATATGGATTATGAAGTGTAATGCTACTATGTAAGTTATGTTTGCGAATGAAACGGGAAAAGTTAATCTTTTAAATACTTGTGTTATGTGATTATTCTAACGTGTCATTCTCATAGGATATGTTCTCGAATATCTTTTAGATGCTCGACATATGCTCTGTGAAAGTGGTATGTTACATCGGGGTTGCGTAATATGAAAATCGAGAGGTGAGGGAATTGAGAGAACAAACTAAAAATAAAGGAAAAAGCTGAAATTTAAGTATAAGGTCGTCAGGGCTATATAATTTGATTTAGATCATTTTTTAACAATGACATCGTCTTAGTTATATGATTAAATGACATCATTTCATTAATCTTCATTTTTTATGTTAATTTTGGCTAAAGTGTATTAATAATTAAGGTGTGACTCTGCGGTCTGGACTTTGTCGTCCAACATCCAATATGGAATATTGTCTAGAAATGGCCAGGGCTTCAACGGATTCGTTCCTTTCTGTGACTTTTAACTAGCAGCAAGATACTAACTAACTAATAGCGTGTCACGCGACACATAGCAATAGATAGCAGTTGTTAGTATTGTAGCCACGAAAAGACCATTTTGCATGCATTTCGAGATTGTCATAAGGTTAGGGGCTTTTGGTGTAAATGGGCCCCTTCGGTACAGGAGTCGGTTTTCTTTAAGGGGTCAGAGAGGTCGTGGTTGCAGGCCAATCTCTCCAAAACTGGAACTATGCAGGAGATAGAGTGGGCTACTATTTTTGGTATCTCTTGTTGGTATGTCTCGCAGTGGCAGAACATAAGTACTTTTGAAGAGGACTTCGAGTGGTTGGCTGACGGCAACCCCATAGTACTAGAATACGCCTCTTGGGTTTGACAAGCTCAAGTGGTGATGGGTTGAGTAGTTAATCCTCCGGGGTTGCTTGTAGGGCACCCAGTATACTGGCAACCACCACCGGAAGGTTGGATAAAAATCAATAATGATGGGGCAGTTCTGCACGGTTCTACCAGTGGCACTGTTGGGGGGCTAATTTGGGACTGCAATAGTTAATAGTGTGGAGGTTTCCTACTCAAGTTTGGAACACGTTCGCCATCAGGGGCTAAGTTGAGGGGAGTTAAAGAGGGCCTTAAATTGGCCTGAGACCATGGTTATCAGAAAATATTACTGGAAGTGGATTCCATACTGGATCAAAATTGGAAGGTGAAGATTCAACACGTCTTTAAAGAAGGAACTCAAGGCGCAGACAGATTGGCCAAGTCAGCAATGCGAGTACACACTGGGTTGCACATTCTTACAGAACCTTCAACGAAGTCGATATCCATTATACAACTCAATAGGCAAGGAACGCTATATCGCCGGGGCATGAGATCCGGTTGTTTTTGATTTATTTCTTTTTGTTTTTTCTTTTCCCCTTGCATACAAAAAACAAAAAAAAGGTTTCTGAAACACTTCAAACTTAACGGAAGCACAAACATTAGGCTAGAATTGAAAAAAATTAAAAGTTTGAGCATTTTATTGATACTTTTTGAAAATCAGGCTATAATTAAAAAAATTGAAAATTTAGACATTTTATTGTCACTTTTTAAAGTTCGGGCTATAATTAAAAACTTGACGAAAGTTTAAGCTTTTTTTTATAATTAATCCTTACTTTTATTTCGGTTAATTATTAAAAAATTCTTTAATCAGTTGACAATATTCAAAATATAGAAAGTAACGTTAAAATAATTCAATTTTCAGTTTTTAATAAAAATAGCTTGAAGTTATAAAAAATATATGTTACACACATATAATTTGTGATAATCATATAACAAAAATATCAAATTATCATGGCTTATCACATTGTTCACATTAATAAATAATTTAATCAGATTTTAACATCACTTTTTAAAATTAGGGTTTATATTATAAAATTAAGTAAAATAATAATGTTTATAATTAATCTTTATTATTTTGAATTATTATGGAAATATTTTAATAATATTGATTTTGGAAAATAATTTTAAGCGTTTATACATTATTTTGATACGAACAATTTTATTATTATTTATTAAATAATTTAAAATAATAAATATTTAGTTATATAAAGGGAAATTTGTATCTCTCCCATTTTATTTTATTAACATAATTAAGTTGATATGACAGATATTTATGCGTACATAAAACAATCGACTAACTAACAGTCTTGCTTAATAAGACACTTAACACCAAACTCACTCAGACAGCCCTTCTGCTTTCCTTCTCCAACACTACACAGAGTGCGTAAGAGAGAGGCAGAGAGACAAAGTGACAGCTCATATTCACACACGCACACACTCTCTCTATCACTATCTCTCTCACTGTTATAATATTCCATTTGATTCCTCTCTTTCAGATTTTCTTTTATTCTTTTATTTTTTTCACTCTCTCTCTTTCTCTCTCTTTGTCTGAACATTTTATTTGGCTCTCCGGCGAGCCAATGCACAATGTCTACAACGTACGACGCCGCATTTGTGAACACGGAGTTATCGAAACGGACCTCAATCTTCGGGCTTCGGTTATGGGTAGTGATCGGCATCTTACTGGGTTCGTTCATAGTGTTGGCTTTGTTCCTAATCTCACTGTGCATCACTTCTCGCCGGAAAAAGGGGAAGGCTTTGGTTAGTGTTAAGAACGCCAACGCCAACGTCGACACCACACCGCCGGTCTCCAAGGAAATCCAGGAGATCATGCACGTGCCGGCCGCACGTGATCACCACCATCATCAAAACCACGCGGCGGCTCAGGTGCAGGAGATTCAGGTCGACATCGGCAAGATCGAGCACCGGGTGGTGTTCTCCGACCGCGCATCGAGTGGGGAGAGCAGAGGGACTGCGAGTGCCGGGGAGACGGTGTCGTTCGGGAGCGGGAGTGTGGGGCCCGAAGTCTCGCATCTTGGCTGGGGACGTTGGTATACTCTTAGAGAGCTTGAAGCTGCTACTGATGGGCTTTGTGCAGCGAATGTGATTGGCGAAGGTGGTTATGGCATTGTTTATCATGGCGTACTTGGTGATGGTACTCGAATCGCTGTTAAGAACTTGCTCAATAACAGGTGATTGAGAATAAAGTTTGCACCTTTTATTTGTTTGTGATGAAAATTTAATGAAAACTCTCATTTCTCATCAGGGGTCAAGCTGAGAAGGAGTTCAAAGTAGAAGTGGAAGCAATTGGACGAGTTCGGCACAAGAATCTTGTGAGGCTGCTTGGATACTGTGTTGAGGGAGCTTACAGGTTGGTATAACCATGAGATTTGTTTTGTTGATTAGTTGAGAAACTGTTTGGCCAATCTCTGATTTTGTAGGATGCTTGTGTATGAGTATGTTGACAATGGCAATCTAGACCAATGGCTTCACGGGGATGTTGGTGAAGTCAGTCCTCTGACATGGGATATTCGAATGAACACTATTCTAGGAACAGCGAAAGGGTATGTTCATTTTATGTTGTTTCAACATATGCAAGTCTAGCAAGTTATGAATTTGTTCTTTCTTCTTTGTTCAGATCGAGTATATGTTTACTACTTGATTTATAAGCAGATTGGCCTATCTTCACGAGGGTCTTGAACCGAAGGTCGTGCATCGAGATGTAAAAGCTAGCAACATACTTCTTGATCGCCAATGGAACTGCAAGATCTCTGATTTTGGACTTGCCAAGCTATTATGTTCTGAGAATAGTTATGTCACTACTCGTGTGATGGGAACATTTGGGTGAGTTCATCTCTTTGATTCAAGTTTGATTCGTATCATCTTAGTTTTCTATATTCTGTCCATGGTGATGTTGATGATTCCACTATAGTACATACAAATTCATTGAAACTGTTGTTGCAGAATTATGATTGATTGAGAAAATTTTCTTCTTGCTTATTGGATTCTTCAGATATGTTGCTCCAGAATATGCTTGTACAGGGATGCTGAATGAAAAAAGCGATGTTTATAGTTTCGGCATCCTTATCATGGAGTTAATAACCGGAAGAAGCCCTGTCGATTATAGTCGACCAAAGGGAGAGGTCGGTTTTGCTCGTATTCTCTGTTTATCAGTCCACATGGTGTCCAACTTTGAACTGGAGTGTGGAAATAATTGCAGGTTCATCTGGTAGATTGGCTAAAGGCCATGGTTGGTAACAGAAAATCAGAAGAAGTGGTTGATCCTAAGTTGCCTGAAATGCCAGCTTCAAAAGCTCTAAAACGCATTCTGCTGGTTGCTCTCAAATGTGTCGATCCCGACGCAACAAAACGGCCCAAAATGGGGTACGTGATCCACATGCTGGAGGCAGATGACTTGCTGTATCGTGATGTATGTACCATTTCTTTCAAACTGAGCAGCCTGTTCTTACGGAAAGTGTAAACAAAAGCTTTATTTGCTCTCTTTTATCCAATTATTTCTGCACCTTATGTTTTCAGGAACGGAGAATGGCAAGAGAAGCTTCAAGCTCAAACCGTGACTCCGACCAAGAGAGTCACACCGCTGCTGCACAATTAGGCGAAAATAGTATGAGCGCTCGCGAGCAAACTAGATGGAGATAGCAGAGCGAGCCGAAGAAGCATTAGGTGACTAACAAGTTCAAGTCTCACTTACATGTCTTCAATCGTCGCCCATTTTCCATAGGTATTGTGTAGGGTGTTTGTTGTATCTTCAATTCTAAGAAACAATAATCTGCATTTATCCAAACCCTTTTTCACATAAAATCCACTTTTCAATTCAGATCAGATGTATAATTGAACAAATTCCTTTATTATCCTTATAGAAAGCATATATTTATTTTTTAACATTCCTTCCGGTTACCCTTTATTTTGCGAGATTCGGGATTCCTGCTGAGTGTTATTGTTATTGCTGTTGATGTCAGTTTGTAAGTACAGGATTCTTCCTGTCTCATTATTTAATATATTTATTTTATTGTAATTTTTATTTAATAATTTCAAATTACAAATAGAAAATATAACTGTCAATAATTTGACTTTGTCACTATCGAAGCCAGCACTTAATCATTACGATATGGGCCAAACAGTACTCGTTGACAGCAAACACTCGACATCATTACTAGTCTTGAAGAATTGTGCAATTGGTGGGAGACAAATGGACCCGGGCCATGAACCAGATGACATCTACTGGTCCGGGCGTGGCCCAAAGTTAATAATAAGCCTAGTTTAGGCTAATTTGAAATTGACTTTTATAAAGAAAACAACTTCATTTTGAATTTTAAATTTAGAAAAGTTAGGGTAGAGCCAAGTCGGGCTCGTATTTGTAATGAGCTGGGATGAGGAAGTCGGTCTCAACTTGACTCAAAAATTTTGGCTTGGTTTTGAAACGTAAGGCTCCGCGAGTCAAAGCTCTGCGGAGCTGACTCGGCTCAATTTTTTTATTTTTAATTTAAATTATAAAAAATAATATCATTTTTAAAGACTTTGGTCAAACCACATCAAACAAACCGAAGATTAAAGTCTAAATTAAAAGATAAACTCAAATTTAACCTTAAATTCGCATAGAATATTGAGTCAGCTAAGACTCTTTTATCATGACTCAGGAGCAACATATCCATCTCCTTTATGTTCTTCACGAGGGTGTGGGTCTCTTTATTGTATGGCTTGTCGTGCGTTAAGACCAGACCAGCTAGCATGTGTCTAACCATTCCATGTCCACCCTGTAATTAATATTTTAAAAAAGTATTTTAAAGATTATATCCATATTTAGTTATGATATTTTAAATTTTAAATTGATGATAAAAAACAGCATCAACTCCCTATATAATTACCATGATATGCGAGATTTGAAAAGGTCTAATAGTAAGCAGTCTTATTCTTAATTGATAGAGAGATTATTTTTAAATGATTAAAAAATAAAAAAAACTAATATGACGATGGTATACTAAAATATGCCAAATTTTTTTATTTTTGTTAAGATTTATGATCATTATTTAAGGGTTAAGATATAATATGATATCATGAAAAACAAAAACAAAAAGCTTATGCTTGAAAAAATGTTAAGGTTTGCTAGTGTTCTTGTTCATGTCGAGACTTCATCTCCGTCTAAGTCTTTCTTCTAGTAAATTGGATATCCCACACGACACGAAACCCCATATAGTACTAATTTGTTGTTGAAGACTATGTTCTGATAATCCTTGTCAAATACCTACTCCTCTCTCGTGGACTATAAGCTCCCGTCCTGCGCCTCTCGTGACAATCCTTAATTTTTTTTTATACATTAGTTATCTTAGTTTGGTTAAACTAATTCTAAATTTCTAAGACCACGTGTTAAGAATTTTAGAGGAGGTAATTTGGAACCCCAAAATTTCTCAGGTTCTTACGTAGCCTGTACATTTCTGAGTATAAGAAATCATTAAATACTGATTGGTCAGCTGATAATTAATCACTGACCCTGCTCATAATCAAGATTTCATCAACCTCAGGTTTTCTAATAGTGCCAACTCTTACAGTATGCTTTGGAAGCAAGACGTCTGCAATTGATCCGATGAAAGAGCATGCCCGAGAGGCTAGAAAATCATTAACAGAAAAAATTTCTCCTCTCTTTTTCTTTCCTTTTTGGTGACTCAAATTCAAGATCTCCTATAAAGGAGAGTCTTAAGTAAGAAGTTGAAACTAATTAGGTCGCTTCTACTTGTCTTGTGACAACCATTACTTGTTTTTACAACACGCTAACTTTTACAAAAGAATAATTTTTACCGGTGGCTTTAAGGTTCTCCCTCTTAATAAAAATATTATAAAAGTGAAAATTATGATATAATCTAAAATAAGAAAATAATAAAAATTCAAATAATAAAATATGTAATTTTTGTAAAATTAAACAAAAAGATTGGTAAATAAAAGTATTAATGTTATAACCTAATTCATAAATTATTAGACCTTCTACGTAATGTAATTGTGGATGTAAAATGACCTTTAGTTTTTTACTATTTTTAAATTTAGCATATTATTTTATGAATTTATATTAATGATTTTCAATTATAAATATATTTTTATATATAAAATAGGTATAATAAATTTTTAACGATTAATAATAATTTTATATAATTATAATTATAATAAAAATTTTATTAATGCAAAAATCTAAAATATATAAGAATGAACGGATCCTAATTCTTAAAGCAAGATTGCATTTTTAAAAGAATAAATATGATTGTATTAAACTCTAAATCTTTTTAATTTTTTTGTTTTCTCTTAATTCTCAATAATTAAAAACCAATTTTGATATTAGAATTCATTCATTTTAAAATCCTGTTCGAATCATTTAAATCTTTAAAATAACGATGCTAAAAGTTGAATAAATTAAAAAATGAATTAAAAAATGATTGTATTTTTAGAGTTCAAATCCAATGTTCAATGATGTCCAAAATGATATTGTTCTTAATTGATCTTGGCCATTCAAATTTTATAGGTCTTATTTATTGAATGAATAGATTTTTATAAAACAAAATAAGAACAAGGGAATCGAAATAAGTGATATAATCCTTGGTAATGGGAACATGGTTTGATTCTTTCGTTTTCTACGTGACAACACCAGTCAGATCCTTTGTGCTAATTAATCAATTTCTACGTTGTTTCATTAAATCTCATTTATATATTTATATATGATTTATGTAAATATGTGGACAAAATTAAGTGACACAGGGTTGAAACACTCCAATAAAAACAGGATGCTCCAACCCCAAAATATATACTAACCAGAAATTGGACTTTTTTCTTTTTGTTTACCCTTTAAAATGCCAAATCTATAGTACTATGTGAAAGCGAAATTCTTTAACTTTTTTCTTTAAAAAATAATTCTTTGAAATAATTATTTTTTACATTCAATTATTAACTTTTTTCGATTTATTTTAGTAATATTTTTATTAACAATTGATTTGTTATTGTTATAAGTCGGAATAAACTGATTAGTATTTTTTACCAGTATTTTTTAATTAAATTTTAAATTTTTTTAAAAGGACAATCTTAGACAAAGTATATTTCAAAATTTTGAATTTTATTTAAATTTTAATAAATTTTATGACAGTTTACTATCAATTAAACCTTCAAAACTTTAAACTTTTTGTCTTCTCAATTAAACTTCCTAAGTTCAACTTTTAAAAAATTAGTTAGAATTACTATATATCTCATAATCTATTGCAAGCTTGGGCTAACTTGGCCCTTTTCGATAAACGCTGTCGTATCTATTAGAAAAGCGTAAGCCCGATGGATCGCCACATCTTTTGGGCCTTTTAGCATGAACAATATTATATATTAAAACAAATCTAAAATATTTTATGTGACTCATCTTTGAGATTCTAAAATTTATATATTTCATAAACCAAGATTTCATAGCTTTGAACAATTCGTTTAAGGAGATATAACTTTAAAATAAAATGTTTATATTGTTTGAATTATGTTATGCATTTAAGTAATAATTCAATAACTAAAGTTTAAAATATGATTTGTTTATCACATATTTCTTAATTTTAAATGTAATTTCAATTTTAATTTAACTCATATTCTAAAACAATGTATATGAATTCAATTAGATTATTTAATTTTTGTATAAATTCAAAGATTTTGACAAATTCGATCGTAAAACTTTTAATCGGTCAAATTTTCAGTTCAATTTTTTAATTTTCGGTTCAATTTATTTTAATAACTTTTATTGTTTAAAAACCAATCTGTTTATTAATTAATTGATAGATTTTTTTAATTTAATGAGGTTTTATAAACCAAAATAAATCAATTAATTTTCATTTAATAGTCTTTTTTAATTAAATTTTCAATCAATAATGACAATATCTTTCAATTATATCTCAAACTATTTAATTTTACGCAATCTTTAACATGTTTTATGACGGCGTAATATCAGTTGAATTTTTAATCTTTAAATTTTTTGTCTTATTAGTTTAATTTCTGGTATGATTTTTAAAACAGTTTTAAAAATAAAAAGCTTAAATTGAGTAATTTAATTATGAATAAAATCAAACTATGTCAATATTATCTTGAGATATGTGCCAATTTTAGTACTAATATGATATAATATTAATATCTGTTGTGAATATTATACTTAAATTATAAAATATTTTTTATTTTTATATAATTAAAATATAGTCAATTAAATAATATGTCAAAATTTTGACTAATTATTAAAATTAACATAAAATACTTAACTTTTAATTATAACAATAAAAACTATCAATATATAAAAATAATTTTAAGTTAACTCTTTAACTTATCTTAATCTATATATTTTAATTTAATAATTTATGTATTTCGATATATAATTGCTAACACTTGGAATTTAGTGGTTCACCCTAATACAACAAAAATAACAATAATAATGCAGTAAAAATTTCGGTGATTAGTGAAATTTAGGGATATTTAATAGCACGCAAGCTTACCCTTAATTAACATAAAGATTGTTATATAAAATATTTCTTAACTTATAAAATACGAAATTTAAAATATTGATTAAGATTTTTAAGTAAATTATTAAAAAGTTATCAATTCAAATTTAAATAATAAACTCAATTAAAATCATTATTATATCCAATTTATATTATTTGAAGATGTTCAAGAAATATAACTGTGAATAACTTTGGAGAGTCCTTCTAAATTACATGAGATTTGGATACACTCGTAATATAATGATTATAAGAAAAGAGATATTTTAGTACGTGCAATTGAGATGCATACGAATTAATTAGCCCCATACGTATAATGGTTGGCTCTTTCTTGTACGATGAAGATGAGATAAGAACAAACAAAACAACTTCGTACAATCTCTTTAAGTAGGGATGTTAAAATTGGCCCGATCTAGTTCGTCTTTTGGTTGAGTTGGACGAGCCACAGGCTGACCATGATTCGCCCACCAGGTCGCGAGCCGACCACTGGTCGAAAGGAGGTGGACCACAACCCAATCCAGCCCAGCTTGTAGCTCGCCATTATCTCGATCCCTGGCCATGGGCTAGGGCAGCCCGGGTTTAACCCATTCCACTGACATCGTCATCTTTATACACCGGTATAAGTAACTCCCATTGGTTGAAACAACCGGCTCATTTTCTTATCCTCAAATCATCAAGCAAACGTGAGATCAATGCATGCGATAGTAGTGAGAACACATGTACATTAGACTAACCCGTTCTGATAGAAAAGAAAAAGTGTACAGTCTTTGGGGTAAAAGACACGGCTAAGGCTAAGGTCTCGAGTTCGAGTCTTAAAAATGAAGTCACTTTAACAACTTGTGATGGAGAGCTTTGTGGCCCGAAAAGGTCTTACTCGACTCAAATCTGAATTAGTCGATTGCCCATGTAATGCTAGATACAGGGTGGTTTAACAAAAAAAATACATGGTTAAGGAATCTTAAAAAAAACCACTAATTTTAAAGAATTTCAAAATTTTGTAATTTTCAAGCTTTCTTGAAAAATTATTTTTTATACTTTAATTAAAAATAATGACAAATACAAATAATGTAAATATTAATTAAATGTCATTAATATGACAATTTATTTCATCTTTTAATTTGATTGATATCAAATAAACTCGAATTAAATTAAGATATAATTTAATTAGTTTACTTTAAGTTTAAAATTTTTGTTGAATGTTATGTAATCAATATTTAATTAGCGTAAATAATATATTTTCATATTTATGTCGTGCATATTTCGTTTGGTATTTTTTAATGGAAGTTTTAGGATATTTTTCAAAAGATTAAAACTAGAAGCATTTTTCAAAAATTTCAAAGAGTAATTGGTTTTTTTCAAAGGTTTCTTATATTAGAAGGGAGATCTCTTTATCATAATCTTTAATATTATAAAAGATTCTCCTATGTAGAGAAAAGTTTGAAAATTATTAAACCTCTCAAAATTTGACAGCCGAGCAGGTTTCATATTAGGTGTTGTTTTTATTGTTGTTGTTTAAAATTATGAATGATTATTTATAATTTTCTATTTTAAAAATTTGTAATTTATATTTAAAATTAATTGTGAAATAATAAGGTACAAAAAATATATATAATTAAACATAATTAAAACAATATATATAATTAAACATAGTTAAAATAATGAGTTAATATAAAATTTAAATTTGATTTAGATTAATTTGAATCGAATTTAAAAACAAAATTACATTATTTAATAATATTTTATTGATTAACATATTTTATCTAATTCTATAGAAATATTTTTAAATTAAAATTTTTTATTTAAAATTATTATTTTAAGGTTGATTGAACCAAGAGAGAGTTTTAACTTTTACCTAAAATAATAGGCAAAATGGTACTTTTGATCCTAAGCTTTTCATCAATCTGACAAGTTTGACCCAAATATTTCGTAGTAAACAATTCTAATCTTAACATTTGGAAAGCGTTAAACTGTAACTAGTTACTAACGAAAACTTCAAACACCTCAGTCAAGTGTTATGTTAATACTGACTTGATGCTTATAAAGTAATTTTTTAATTAAATTGAGTGGGTTTCTGTGCCATGTCAGTGTTAACGTGGCAAAGTGAGACCTATATTTTATTTAAATAAAAGAAAATGTTTAATTTTTTTATTAAATGTAGAGCCCTCCATTTTAATTAAACTTAAAAATTTAAATACACCTCCAACTGTAACATCTACAACATCAACCACTACTCTGACCACTCCTTCGCCTTCCTCTGGCAACACACTAGCCGATTGTACTCCGGAACCATCATCAAGACCCACAATGACAGGACCATCTACCCTTACCACGCCTCCTCCTCTTGGTTCATCAGCTTATTCGAACACTAGCCAAGCATTGTATCAATATAACAATCTCCTCATTAATTTGTTAGAAGCCAAGAAAAGAAAACCAACAAAATTGTAATGGGTCCACTAGCAGAATCGGAGGTAGAGAAGATGTATAATGGTAAAGAAACTTTGAGGTTAAAGAGCTATCTTCAAGTTGAAGCTCATTTTCTTGGTAGGACGGAGTCTACGAGTGAATCATCTTCTTTTCATTCACTATCCTATCAGTCCTTCTTTCAATGTTTTAAAAACCGAACCGGACCGGCCGGTCCGACCGGAAAAATCCTGAACCGACCAGTTATCCAGTTCGGTTCTATACAATAACCTCTAAATAAACAAACCGGCCAGTTTATGGGAGAATCGGCCGGTTTTTAGGCAACCGGAGCTACCGGTTGATCAAGTAACCCCTCAGATAATTAGTAGCCAAGTCTCTTCGTCACTTTCAAGTCTCAACTCTCTCGAATGTTCTCCATCTTCTCTTCGTCGCTCTTACCTTTTTTCATTCGATAGAGTTCGATTCTTCATCTTCTCTTTGTCGCTCTCAAGTATCAACTCTCTCGAATGTTCTCCATCTTATCTTCGTCGGTCTCACCGTCTCTATACATGTAGGTAAGCATGACTTGGGGGTAACCATAATGGATGTTCTCCATCTTCTCTTCGTCTCTCTCACT
>JAOSBN010000009.1:28226494-28248977 GCA_027563595.1 Erythroxylum suave
CCGCCCAAAATATTTATGGGGCATGTTGAAAGTATGGGCATTATTGTTGAGTAGGCATTAATGCATATTATGATGACGTTTATGTTTTTACTGTAATTGACATTCTGAGCTCATTATTGAATTTGTTTCTCATCAATTCTGTATTTCCCATTTATGGATCATTTCATGGAGAAGACTAACCTTGTAGTACCTGGAAGGGAATATGTTGTTTAAATCACATACAATCGCCATGACTCCTGTTTAGTTCTAATTCTTGATTATGATGACTAATGTATATAATGCGCATGAAATTTAAATGACTAATGTATATGTCAATATTACATGAGCCAAGTGGGAGAATGTTAGATTATTATGTCTCATGTAATTAGGAATACCGACATGATGGGTGTGGTAGTTAAAGGGTAGTTTTCTCATTTATAACTACTTATAACCGTTACCTCTTTTGGTTCTGTTCTTGTCCATTACGTTACTTCTGCGACATTATCATCAAATAAAGAAAACAAACAGAAGTGATAATGAGAGGATAAAAGAATAGAAACGTGGAAGAGATTCAACGTCAACGAACATCATGGATCAAGGTACGATAATTGATTTTGTGAGAATTCTACAAGTTTAAGATCCTGGAGAATCACATGACAACAGAAGAATGAATATTACAGTAACTTGTAGAGTCAGTTGTTCTGCACTCATTCTGGTTGCAGTAATGTTTCTGGGGATGCCAAGGTTGTCAAACAATTGTAGGTTATCTCCACTTTCCTCATTATTGTTTCTCTTGGGGATCTACATTTTAGTTGGTTCCTTCACATACGACTTTCATAGATATGACAGGGGAATTTTATCCTTAATTAATTCACCACAATTATTATACTTTATAATAGGTATGCTCTCCAGTAGCATCTTATTGTTTGGTATTTCAATGCACACACGAGCCTAACCTACTGATTTTATATTTGTCGTATTTTCATCCATTGCTAGGGGTACTCCAATATAACTAGCTAGATAACTCAATTCCTCATACGACCAATACTCAAGAGGAATTTTGTGCAAATTAACCCAGACAGGGATAGTTGTGATCTCATTTTATCAAGTTTAAATCTAATTTCCCATGTTTACAAGAGCAACGACATACCTTGGATGCGCCACAAACCCATATCCATCACCTTACTTTGTATCTCTTCAGACAAAAATCAAAATATAAAGATGTCATCTTTAGTGATTAAGGTGGACTGGAGTACCCATTTCTTCCAATTAATCTCCACCCAATGCTTAACACTTAGGTACGCCAGTCTCTTCTCTAAAAAATATCCTACCAAAGTCATTCTCCAATTGATGGATCCTTACTACAATACTTCAATCGAAGGAGAGATAGGGCCATCACTAATTCTAGCTATAAATCGAAGCCTACCGAAGGAGTTTGGGTCTCCCACCACACTACTCTATGCGTGCTTCTCTTCCTTCAGGGAAGTAAGGAGGGGTTGAAAGGTATGAGAGGCATGAGGGAGAGGCAGAAAATCCTCTCCCTCTAGTGATTGGGAATGGGTTAGTGATGAATCAGGTGATGTTTCTCCTGGCTTAAAAAGTGAGTTTCAATAGGGAAAGAAAGAAGACTAAAGGAGAAGAAAATAGTGTGTGAGGTTTAGAGAGTGATTTGAAGTGTATGGGTGGAAGAAATCAACAGAGGCATCCATGTTTCAGGGAAGAGAGAGGTCGGAGAAAGAGGAGAAAAATGGCATTCACGGTATAGCCGTAGTTAGTATTGGCAAATACAGGAAGATCCCATGAGGACTGTAAGCACTAGCACTAATCCTTTATTATACAATTAAATTATTAATTACTGGATTGTAGAAATTCCTATCCTATGATAGTATTTTTCTTAAGATTATTAATAACTAACCCTTGGTTGATTAACTAAAATCTCTTTCTAGTTAAAACACCTTAAGATTGCATTATTGATTTGTAAATTTTACTATTAAGTTTGACCTTAATTTAGAGGATTCATGTCAACCTATCTCTAGATTTGCATGCAACTCCTTTCAATTATGATAGATCTATTCACACGAAAGGATTTCTTATTCTCAAACATATGAAATCAAATATTAGACTAATATTTTGGATATAGTAGTTCAAGAATATAATGCATAATTGAATTGTAATAAACCGATCAATAAAACTACATTGAATAAAAGATTATATCATATTATTATCCAAATGTAGGGTTATCACACCTAGGAGGTAAACAATTTAGTTCCTAAACATATATAACAAATCCAATACCAAATATTTAGAAGAACAAATAGAAATGAAAGAATTTATATTTTATATCCCCCTTTTGTCTCTAATGAAATCTTCTTGCAATTTGGATTGAAGGTTGCTCTTTGTTGGATCTTGCGACGTAATCTTCATGTTTTCCTTGTCCTCTATTTAGAACTGCCTCTTATCTATATTTTTTATGACTGAAAAAATGCTTACTCATTATGTAACCTTCAATAACATCCTTTTATAGTAAAAACTTGAATTTTTAGGATATACATGGTCACTTACAGGATCATGTAAGTGACTATGTATCTCCAAAAATACCTTAATTTATGACTTTATGTGACACGATGATTTACATAAGCAACATATACCATCACGTATGTCAACATACACGAGCATGTATCTTCTCACGAGTAGAAACAATATTTTAGACGCTCCATGTGTTTACAGTGACTTACACGATCACTGTATATGATGATTTTATAACTCCAAAGTTGCTTCAAATCTTCTTTTTTGCCTCAATTTTGTCCGAATTATTTCCATTTTGTTTATAAAGGCAATTACTACCTATAAAGATAAAACAAATACTAAAAATATTATAGAATTATTAAATAACGAGCAAAACACAACAAATATGGTTATATAATTATAGTCAACTAATCATTTTTAAATATCTCTACACTTACCAAGGATTCACTCAATGCACTCAACGTGTTTATGGTAGAAAGTATAGGAACTCTTAAATTAATGTATAGAAAGATTCTTAACCATAAACTTGCAATAAAATCTTATCTTCACCACGTAGAAGTAAACTAGAAGCAAAAATTAAAAGGTCTTATTACAAGGATTTGATGAGGCTTAGTTTAGTGTATGATAGTGATAATAAAAAAGTGACAATACTGAAGGAAATTTACAAAATATATATATATATATATACAACTTAGTTCTTCGTAATATAGGTCCTTCACTAGATAATTCTAATGATATCATAACTTTAACACTACTTTATTTATTTATGTATTCATTTTTTTATTATTATTATTAATTTTTCAATGCTTGTAACATTTTTTTTTCTTTTCGAGCATTCATCATATACCAACAATTAAAGAGATATTCAACCTTTTCAAATTTTATTTTTCAAGTAATCAAGTAAATGTAAATAGCCTTTAGGGTTCAAAAGTAATAGAAAGACTTTAAAAAAAATAAGGCAAAAGCTAATAATGTGGTTATAATTAATGAAGAGGCTAAGTATAAAAAATAGCTACTCATAGGGAATAAAATACGGTGGGATAACAAAATAGAAAATAGGCTAAACAAATGTTTAATCTAAATGTCTTTATCATTTCAATACTTTTAATTTAATAAATATGATCTTAATATGAATTATAAAAACAAGTTATGGACCAACCTAGAGTCAAGTTATTAACATACCTACCATGAGCGTGGTGCAATTGTATATTCAAATCGAGTACATTAAGTTTATATTAAAGTTTAATTAAAACAGTAGTCTCACATTTAATAAAAAATTAATTCTTTTATTTAATTAAAATATGGAACTTACTTGCTACGTCAGTATTGACGTGACATAAAGACCTACTCAATTTAATAAAAAAAATTATTTTACTAAGTAAGTGCTGACTTAGCAATTAACACAGGCGTTTGAATTTTCAGTTAGAATAAGGTTACCCTTTAACGTCATTCAAATATTAGGGTCAGAATTGTCCACTCAAAAATAATTGGGTCAAACTTGTTAATTAATGAAAAGCTTAGAATCAAAAGTGACCTTTTGCCCAAAATAATGCGAGGAAAACAAGTTTCTGGATCGGCCCAAAGTTAACGGTCACAAAAACCCGATTCAATTTTCTCCATTCATCTCTTTCCACGTGTGAAATCTGTGACCGATATTTTGTGACAGTCAGTGACTGACACATTTCTCATCCCCCGGTTGCATAAGAAAGCAACGTCTACCTAACCAAGTCTACTTTAGATAAAAAAGGTCGGAAGTTGCAAGGAAGCAGCAGTTTGATCTCCGCGTCTGAAATTTGCAAGGAAATTTCCTATCCCTAACGAGTACTCTTCCTGGTACGAATCTGTCAGCGCTTCCTTTTTTCTTCAAAACTTTTGTTTTTATACCTTTAAATCCGCGAAAAAGCAGATGAATTGTCGTCTGGGTCTTCACGGAGTGAAGATCGAGGACTGTTTTTGACAGTTTTTTTCCTTTTTATATATATGCAATTGAATTAGGCTGAGTTTTTGAGAATTTGCGAGGTTTTCGTTTCAATTTTCCCCGTAATCTGATTTTGATACGTGAATTTAGCATTTAGGTAAGGTTATATCATTCGATTTGCTTTCCTTGGTTGTGTTTTGTTTAAATGGATGATGAATTGTAGATCTTTTGAATGCTATATGGATTAAAGTTGTTTCCTTTTAAAGAAATGTGCAACTTATCCAACTTTTTTTTTTTCTGGGAAAGCTGTAGATCTTGATGGGTTTTATTTTGTTGATGATTTACTGGATTTTGTGTGTACCATGTACCTAAGCTATTGTTAGTGATTTTATTTTGATGCTTATATACGGGGTTGATGAATTTGTTTATATGTAATATCTTGTAGTGAATAAACAAAATGAGTCGGCCACAGGATCCACACCGCCCGTTCTTTCCATTTGGAAACCCTTTGCGGATGATATCACTGAAGAGCTCGCATCTATCTCCTAAGCTTCTCTCGCTATTGCATGCTTTTGAGGAAACTTTGGCTGAGAGGTTGAGAAAGCTTAATCCAGAAAACAAGGATGATGTTCTTACCTTGGCGTGGATGAAATCGGCTATGGCATCTCTTTGTGAGACTCACACTGACATAAAAACCCTTATTGTGGACCTTGAGCTTCCTGTGACTGACTGGGATGATAAGTGGATAGACATGTACTTCGACGTCAGTGTGAAGTTGCTTGATATATGCATTGCTTTAAGCTCTGAGATCTCGAGACTCAACCAGGGTCATCTCTTACTTCAGTGTGTTCTGCATAGTTTGGAATCGGATACATCAGACCGATTTACACGGGCCTGTTCTTCTCTTGATACATGGAGACAGCACATATCTTCGAGAAATCCTAGAGTTAAGAATGTTCATGCCATATTAGACAATCTCGTGGAGTCAATGGATCTGCCAAAGGTTAAGAACTCAGCCAAGGGAAAAGTGTTGATGCGAGCAATGTATGGAGTTAAAGTAGAGACCTTGTTTGTGTGTAGTATTTTTGCTGCTGCCTTCTCAGGTTCAAAGAAATCTTTAGATTTGGACATTCCTGATACAGTATTGTGGTCCCAAGCATATTCTGCTTTGCAAACTAATGTGTACGGGGGAATTAAGGAGTTATCTTCTGATGAAAATTTTATCATGTTGAAGGAATTGGATTCTGTTGATGCCGAGGTGAAGAAGCTGTATCCCATGGTCCAAGACGGAATTGAATCAGCTGAAGAGGAAGCATTTAAAAATTCTATTTCAGATTTGAGAAGGGTGTCTGAGGAACTTTCTCAAGGGCTCGATTTTCTAGCCAAGGAAGTGGATGGATTTTTCAAAATAGTTTTAACTGGTCGTGATGCTTTGCTTTGTAAATTGAGAGACTCTGCTAATGTGACTGACCCAAAGCTAGGGTGTAACGTAGAGAAGCAGGCTGTGAGATAATTTGTTTGAGTTAGTTGTTCATCTGTATACAAATATATCAGGAGTAAGATGTTCTGTTACTGATAATATCTTGTGTCTTTTACAGTATTCTATGTGCTGTGATGCATGTCACAGTATTTTGTTTCGTACAAGTGTAATAGTTCTGTGTAATCTTGATCAATATAAGAAAGTGTTTTGTCGTATTGTGATTGTACTCAGTTTGTTTATGTTTATACCCTTATTGTCATTGATTCAACATGAAAACATTGATAGCATTCTTTGTTCTTTAGATTGTGTTAATAATTGAAACTTTATGTTCATGAACATGTTCCTTCGGTTGTTGATCATGATATTGAAAGAAGATATTTGACTTTTGAGTTTCTTCTTATCGGTTATCGGTAGGTGCACGATTATCCTTCTTCTGCGTACTCAAGCTCTCAGGCACAAGAAATTTGATGTTTGCCATATCGGTAGGTGCACGGTTATCCTACTTCTGCGTACTCAAGCTCTCAGGTACAAGAAATTTGATGTTTGCCAAGATTGGTTAAGGTGAAGACGTTTATGGATTGTTCATTGTGGTTGGATGTCATGTTTCTCCCTGAAACGTACATGGCAAAGTACTATATTTTTCTGGGAAGAAATCTGATCTTAACTTTTTGATGTTGTAGGAGGAAGTTTCTTCTCATCAACCGAGAAATTCACGTGGTAAGCACCATTAAACCACCTTTTTCCTCCACACTTCCTCATCTCATTAATTGTCTGACCACGAGCTTGTTTCTAGATTCGTACTTTATAAATGTGGATTGCTGACGCAACAAGCGTGGCTTTATGAGTTATTTTGAGTTTAGCTTTTCTTGTGGGGGAAGAACTATAACCCCTAGCTTTTCAGACTTTAGTGCATGCACTGAAGTATTTTGAAGTCACACTCCCATGTAACTGCACCACCCAACATCAATGAGGTTTGGGATTTTACTCGAATGACAAGTCTTTCTGGTTTCACGTGCCACCTCATTGTGACCAGCTTCATGATGGGCGTGAGACACAAGATGCCCCCTTTTTGATTCAGATTCTTACCTAAGTTGACGGTGGGTTTGGCACTCATGAGGCTCCAATAGATACCCTTTGATTAGAGTTTCTCCTTCAAAACATGCTTACTTAACAATTTGTTTCTTTATAATAGAGTTTATAATTTGTTATAAATTATCGATTTTGTTTTTAACAGAGTAACCATAGTTGCTATTCTTTGGATGTGGTAAATTTTTAGATTGACACAATAGCCTACAAATAACGTTAATTGGGTACTCTGCACTAGGCAAATCTTATACAATAGGCTCGATTGAAAAAGTGTAGGTAAAAGGATCTAAACGCAAAACCTCTTGGCCTCATATCTTCCTACTCTACCAACTCGACCATCCCTTAAGAGGCTATTAATGACACATAATAATGTGTTAATTACATGCTAAATGTTAGAACTTCCAAACGTAATTAAACAATAGGGATAACAATGAATTGACTCATAGGCTTAAATTCAAGTATTTTTAATGAGTTAGCTTATGACTCATAGGTATAAATTTAGGTGTTTTTTATTGGCTGACTTAGAGGTCAAATTAGGCCAAGATCTAATTTTTCTAAGCAAAATAATAAAGTTTTTTAATAAAAATTAGGTCTCGGATAGGCCTGGGTGTGGACAATTTAAACCCGAATTAAAAAAAAGATGTTTTATATTTTTAATTTCAAAAAATTATTTTAAAAAATTTTGCAATACCATCGCAAGAAAAGGAAAGATGGATAGAGTAAATTTTAGGTTCTTACGCGCGCGCGCTCGAGACAAGACGTTATAATAATTATTAAATTGTAATTTATTTAAATTGTTGCTTGATTATAATCGCTATAATTATTAAAATACATTTAACTATTACAAGTTCTATATTACCCCCTTTTTTATTATCATAAAATATTATTTTAGGAATTAAATTCCAAATTAGCTTTAAATTTTTACATTTTTATTTTACTTTTTAATATAGCTTAAAATTTTCTAAATTGTCTTATTTTATATACTCTCTTATTCTCTTACCTCTTCTTTTTCTCTTTTTTCAATCATCTTTTTTTCATTAATGTTTTTCCATTACTTCAAAATTATTGTCCCAAATAATCACATTATGGTTTCAAATTATAAACTAGTTTAAGATATTAAAAATTACAAACTAGGTGCGAGGCAATCAGGCCTAAACTTGAATCTGACTTGACTTTCTCAACTTGATTTTATAGTTATTGATGTGAGTTTCCAGCTCGAACCTGACTGGGCGTGATACATCTAAGCCTGAACTTCAGCTTGAGCTTGACTTGGCCCTATCCAACTTGTTTTTTTTTTAAATGAAAATGAAAAACAATGTCATTTTCCTTATAGTCGTTAGGTCCAGGCCTAATCAACTAAGCCGAGTTTGCTAATCTCGAGCCGGGTCAGGCCTCATTAGGCCCACGCTCAAATGCCATCTTTAACAAGCCTTTTTTTTATATTTTGGACGCATCAATTAGACTCATTCAAGTTATGTTAAATGATCTTTTTAACTTAATTAAAATTCAATAAATTTGAAATTTATCTGTTAATTGGTCATGAGACCATCCCAATTACGATAATGGATTATCACTCTCTTTATCAATATTAATAAAATTATATTAAAATTTATCATTAGTTATCAACACAGCCCATTAAAGGCCGAGGAGGTTGACCAAGTCACGAGAATTTGGTACATGAGAAAACCACCCACGTGTTGGCGTCCACGTCAGTCATCAAACTGCAATATTATTATTTTCACAATTCTTATCTAACAAGTCACCAATATCATTATTTAATTCTTAATATTTTAATAATAGTATTTAAAATGCAATTTGACTTTTTCTTTCAATGGTTGAATTGATGAATAATCATTACAGTAGCCTATAGTTAAACGACACCAAATCAAACTTTATACAAAAGTCGTATATACTCACGAGAGACGCAAGCTCTTCCAGTTCAAAAGTTCACATTAAGTGTGAAGTGAAAAGAAATGTCAAGCTACTTTACACCTGCCGAGGCGCCCCATCCAATTTAGTCTCTCGCTCTTCAACTTCAACTCAGCTGATCGCCTTGTGTGTTTGTGTGTGTGTGTGTGTGTGTTTGTTGTCTGCAGAATCTGTTAAGCTTCGAGCGGTTAAGTGGATCCTATTTGGATCCAAATATGTCAACGGAGTCGAGCTTTGGCTCGGGGGAGCATCACATCAGAGGCACGCCGACTCACGGCGGCCGTTACGTGCAGTACAATGTTTACGGTAACCTCTTCGAGGTCTCCAGGAAGTACGTGCCTCCTATTCGTCCCGTAGCTAGAGGCGCGAACGGCATCGTTTGGTGAGTTTTTTCTTGCTCTTCGTTACTACGTCTTGTTTTAGCTTCTTTAGCTCTTGTGATGAATATCACGTTGAGAGAGGTTTGGTCTTTGGTTTTGCGGTTCTTGATCTAGAGAAGTGTTGATTATCTGAGTTTTGTTTGACTATGGTCTTATTTTGAGGTTGGTTAAGATAATCTGAGAGATTACTCTATAGGGAAGTCAGTTAAGTAGAGGTTGGGTTATTTGCTTTCGATTTTACAACAAGTAATTTAACATGTAAGTAACTTCGATATGATTCTGGAGAAAATGGTTTGAGTCGTTTTTGTTTATTCTGTTT
Organism: Erythroxylum suave; assembly: GCA_027563595.1. Taxonomy (NCBI): domain Eukaryota; kingdom Viridiplantae; phylum Streptophyta; class Magnoliopsida; order Malpighiales; family Erythroxylaceae; genus Erythroxylum; species Erythroxylum suave. The sequence continues at coordinate 28,236,112 of JAOSBN010000009.1, forward strand.
TGATGAGAAGTCAGATAGCTGTTAGTGATATGGAGTATGTCGTAGTTACAAGTCCCATGCATTTCACTAAATATCTGTGTTATCAATAATGTGAAGGAAGATATGACTTTTGGTTTCCTTCAGTGCCGCCGTGAATTCTGAGACTCGTGAGGAAGTAGCCATTAAGAAGATTGGTAATGCGTTTGACAACCGGATAGATGCTAAAAGGACTTTGAGAGAGATTAAGCTTCTTCGCCACATGGATCATGAGAATGTAAGATTGTTTGCTTTTGCTATTTTTTAGATTTATCAGTGCTCATTGTTGAGAAGTATTACTGACTGCTACAATTCTAAGTTGTTGAAAACTTTCTCGTTTTCTATTGTAATTTGATTATTGAGATATTGATTATCCACTTTCTGTTGCCGTTACCTGGTTCTTTGTTGATAGGATTGTGGTTTTCTGACTGATTTTTCTGTTCATTGCAGGTTATTGCTATCAAAGACATCATTCGACCTCCCCAAAAGGAGAATTTTAATGATGTTTATATTGTTTATGAATTAATGGATACTGATCTTCATCAAATAATAAGGTCTAATCAACCATTGACAGCTGATCATTGTCGGGTTGGCATCATTGATTTCACACTAAATTTGCTACGTCTTTATTTACATTGGGGATTCCGTTTTTTTTTGCTTATTCGACATTCCTAACGATCTATTCAATGTTTTCGGAGATTGTAGATTATTGTTGGCTGCAAATGCCATGATCCACTACGAAGCTAGAATAGATTCTTTCTTGGGATGATACTACGCCTCTCCATAACTGTCAATATATAATTTTGATCTTGAGAGTTTGAACTGTTGGGTCGGGGATGGGGGTGGGGACTAGGAGGAGTGTTAACAATGCAAAATATATTTTAATACAGACCATGGGAATTATTGGGGTCGCGATAAGAGTAACATGGTCTGCAGAACAATATGCACAATAATCAATTTCGAATGGTTGTTTTAAAGATTGATAAACAGCTTTGTGGTCAGCTATCATGAATTGACCTCAAAAGCTACTTTTTTCTCGATTAGGAACTCTTGCTGGAAGTCGACCAGAAATGGTCAGGGAAGATTTCTTGATGCTATGACAGTCCCCTTTTACTCCGTACTCACTTTAGCATTTATTCCTTATAATGAGTCACAATTACCGATAACTGTTGGGACCAGCTACTGTCTAGCCCATCTTTAATACCATGTGCTTCCGTTATTCAGATTTATCATCCTTTCTCAACTCTGTATGTGAAATTGCATACTACCCACGACATAGGCGTAGATAATGCTTATGTGACCATTCTTTACTGCTGGATTACATGTTTGAACTTTCAGTAAGTAATCTATTTTTAAAATTTTTGCAGTACTTCCTCTACCAATTTCTGCGAGGACTCAAATATGTACATTCAGCCAATGTTCTGCATCGTGATTTAAAGCCCAGCAATTTGCTTTTGAATGCTAACTGTGACCTGAAGATTGCGGACTTTGGCCTCGCAAGAACAACATCTGAAACAGATTTTATGACCGAGTATGTTGTTACTCGTTGGTACCGGGCACCAGAATTACTTCTCAATTGTTCAGAGTACACTGCAGCCATTGATATATGGTCAGTGGGTTGCATATTCGGTGAAATCATGACGAGACAACCTTTATTTCCTGGAAAAGACTATGTTCATCAGCTGAGACTTATCACGGAGGTATTTTCTTTCTGGCTATTCAGCAAATATTCTCCAAAATAATTATATCCCTTCTATAAATATACAAGATTTCCTTGTTCTTTTGTTTAAAGATACCTATATATGCTGTGGACTTATTACAAAGTTTTTGTTTTCTTCATGTCTCGTTGTTTGAAATTTTGAAGCAGAATGCTTTTGGCCTTCTCTCGTTAAATCTTAAAATTGAAACTTTATCTCTATTTCCCTATTCCTGTTTTTGGTTATTGTGAGTGTCTGGTGGGGGCTGCATGACCATGGAATTGGGTTATAGCATTGATATCTCAATTGCAAGTACCGGAATATTTAGGTATAAGAGTTCTCTACTGAAAGTTCCATAATGCACAATTTTCTTCTCGTCCTTTCGTGATAGATTTTTGGAAACTGAGATTTCTCGTCCCCAATACGACACCAACAATTTTACTTGGAAAATTTACCGTGCCGCCATTGCACAAGGCTAATTTGTTTACACATGCGTGAAACTTCCAGTACAATATGATAGTGTTGAAATGTAAAGGCATGCCCTCCCAATGTTGAATTTGGCTGCTTACGCATTTGTATACTTGCTTCCAAAAGCTCATAGGTTCTCCAGATGATTCCAGCCTTGGATTCCTACGAAGTAATAATGCTCGAAGATATGTTAGGCAATTTCCACAATACCCAAGACAAGATTTTGCTGCTAGATTTCCTAATATGTCTTCTGGTGCTGCTGATTTGTTAGACAAGATGCTGGTCTTTGACCCACACAGGCGGATTACCGGTAAATTGAAATACTACTGAATTTGTATGATTGTTTAATATATTGCTAACTGCGTTAGATTGGAATTTCGTGATGAATATCATCTTTTTGTGGACTTTCTATCAGCTGTGGCATTTTCCATCATTTGCACGTGCTTAAATTACTGAACAAAATGTGTGAAGCGTTGTCCATACTAAATGGATTTTGGACTTATATATAGAAAAAAACTATTTAGTTCATTCTTTTAGTTCCACAAATCATACTAAATTGAATCTGGACTTATGTATAGTAAAAACTAAAAAGGTCAAAAAGTCAACATACCTAGTATACAAGGCTTCCCGCGGGGGTCTTGGGAGGATCAATATGTATGTAGCATTCTCTTTGTATTTTTCACAAAGAGGCTGTTTTTGTGAATTGAACTTGTGACCTTATAATCACAAAAGAGCAACCACCCTCATGGTAAAAGCTATTTAGTTCAATCTGATAGTTCCATAAATCATACTAAATTGAATCTGAGACTTATTTATAATAAAAACTTTTTAGTTCAATCATTTAGTAGCATAAATCTTTTTGTCCAAGTGTCTGAGGGATAAGATTTTTTATTATAAACTAGAATCTGATGTTTCCCTGATTTATTTGCAGTTGATGAGGCTCTTTGTCATCCATATTTGGCACCACTTCATGATATCAATGAGGAGCCTGTTTGTCCTCGACCTTTCAGCTTTGATTTTGAACAACCCTCATTTACCGAAGAAAACATCAAGGAACTCATCTGGAGGGAATCTGTAAAATTCAATCCAGATCCTTGAGAATCATCGGATATTGTGCTGTATACACGTAGGACTAGGAATGTACTCCATGATTCCAATTTAATGTTATTGTATAATCAGTCAGATTCTCCAAGAAATCTGAAGAACAAAAGATCAAAGAGCCCAGTGTCACCAATGTCAGCAGGAGAGCTTCTTTCAGCTGCAATATAAGATCCTTTGTAATATTCAAACATTTCAATATAAGAGTAGTCAGTAGCATCATGCTCAAGGAAAATTGCATTTGCCGGTTGCTGAAATATGTCTGTTCGGCAGGCGCCTGATTCTGCACTTCACTTAAACTCGGATTTCTCCGATATCCATCCTGTACTGGAGTGGGCAAGGCTGTGAGATCCAATTTTATCAGTTCTCAATTTCTGTAACATATCTGTATTTGAAGAATTTCTTTGATTTAGTAGGTAATAAGAGCTCTTGGCCGCTGACATGGGGGAGCTAAAATCTGTAAATATTGCTTCTGATAAATTGTGTTATTATTATACTTCCAGTGTCGAGCATGATTTTATCATTTGGTCCATGGCATTTTGTTTGTATGTATGGCTGTACCTGAATCGGGAGAGTCGAATCTATCTAAAGATCTCGCTCTTTCTGTAATGCAAATCTCAACTCTATCCATCGTCAAAGCGCAGAGGCTTCAGAACTTCTGTGTATACTAGAATCATGGAAATGGAAGCAGACGATACATTGTCTTGCTATTAGTCTACTTTCAATGTTGAGCGTGAATGTTTCATTTGGGTCTATGGCAATTTTCGTATGACAGAATTCGGAGAGTCGATATATCGGCAGACCTTGCACTTTCTCTTAACACAAATCTCATCTCTAACCATTAATGTTTGTGCAGAGGTTTCAGACTTCTGTGTGTATTCAATCCTGGAAATGGAAGCAGAAAAAGATGGACCATGACTTCTTGTTTTTAGTAAGGTGTGTAACTCAAGCTAAACTACATTGCTTGTCCAAACTTAGCATACACACTGCTAATAATGGAAGTTATATAATGATTTTCAAGCTTCAGGTCCTATATACTGTAAGACTTAAGTTATACATCACATATAGCTCTTTCTGTAAGAGCACTTTTGGAGCTTCACTGATTCGATTGGCAAATTATCAGGAGGGAAAACACAGGCTGCAACCTTCGCAGGCCCTTGATCACGTAACAAATCACAAGCTCGAGGACTCACCTTGCTGGAGATTCCTTCAACATCAGTGCAAGTCCAAGCCAACTTCTTGGCCTTAGGAGCCATTCCAATTGTGACATTGGATATGCAAATTTCCTTGAAAGGGTCACCTGAAATGCCCTCCAATCTGGCAGCTACGTTGACACCATCAGCAACCATGTCTCTGTAATTGATCCCCTGAATCACAGGTAATGCATGTGGATCGAAGTTTTTATCTGCATGAGAACCATAGTTTCCTGTAATCCAAAATGCCCATTTCATGGTGTGCATGGTCATTCTTCTCACGTATATGTCCTTAACGTAACCTCCTCTGCCTATAGCTGTTTTGATCCTGACACCTGATTCTGTGTTAATGGCTGTGATGTCCTCTGCTCTCACGTCCTCGATCCCACCTGACATTTCGCTTCCTAATGCAATTGTGGCACTTGTTGGAGATATGCATGTTAGACGTCTGATGATCAACTGCTTTGTGGGCATTCCATATGCAATTCCATACTCGTCCCAACCACTCTTCACTGCCACACAGTCGTCTCCAGATACGATGTAACAGTCTTGGATTTTCACGTTTGTGCAAGAATCTGAAACATCCAGAGTAAGTTAACCTATCCTTTAAGAATTCTCAACTTTCTTTTAAGGTATTTACAGATTATGGCGTTGATGGAAGTTGGTTGGAAGGAAAAACATGCCTGGGTTGATGCCATCGGTGTTTGGAGATTTGACAGGAGCAATAATTGTAATTCCTTGCACCAGTATATTGCTACAACACCAGAAGTTTTAAGGTAAGAACAACAAAGAGCTTCTTTGTCACCAATCACTTTAACAAATGTACAACAAGAATTAGGTACGATATCAAATTGAGTCGGGTTCGGATCAAGTCGGTTAATGAGTATGTTGCTATAATGCTAATTCTTTTAGAAAAAGAAAATTAAAATCTCCGAATTTTGTCATCAAACACTTTAAATATACAACAAAAAATAAGTATGATAATGAGTTGGGTTGGCTCAAGCTCGTTCGCGTTGCTCGACTAAGTTAAGATTAGCTCAAAATACAATCGGGTTCGAGTTTGGACCTAAATCTGCTCAAACTATCAAAACGGTACTGATAAAAAAAAAACAGGGAAAACAGGGGTTACCTGCTATAAACAGGATGAACATTCCAATTCGGAGAATTCAGGAGAGTCAGATTAGAAATTTGGAGCCTGTCAGTGTACATGAGCTCGATCAAGTAGGGTCTAGTGTACTTGAGTTTTCCGTTGTGAAAATTCTGCCACCAGAATGAACCCTGACCGTCGATTGTGCCATTGTCGCCTGACACAGTTCAGAACAATCTTAACTCGGTAAACTGTCTACATGACACCCAACATAGATTCAACTATCTTTAAAGAGTTTGCTTCAGTACCTGTAATAATAACGTCAGTGAGGTTGGTTCCAAATATGAGACTCCTGTACCTTCCGGCCGCCGCATCTCTTCCTCTGCCATATGACGGCAGGGGTTTCATCACCGGCCACTCTTTAATGTCCTGTGTCAATGCAGTCACTTACAGGATTTATCAGTTGATACTGACACCCCACTATGATGAATACACATGCAATAAAAAGGCAAAACCTGAGAGGCAAGAAGAACAGCGTCCTTGTCGAGGTATAGTGTGAAGTGACTCGTGACGCTAAAGCTACCTGTCAGCCATTTTCCGGCAGGAACAAAGAGTTGAGAACCACCGACTTTGGCATACTGACTCAGCTTATTGATTGCCACCTGAAACGCCTTCGTGTTTGACGTTCTTCCATCTCCAACCCCTCCAAAATCTGTTATGGATGCACTGTGAGCTCTGCAACTTATGGCATCGTACTCGATCGAGTTGGAAGCTCTTGCTCTTCTGCACTCAGCTACTCTTAAGTTTGCTAATGCCACCACAGAAGTTAATATTACAATTACATTTATCACCTGAGGAAAAGGGAAAACACAAATTAGTTTCAGATTACTCATGTTCTGTATCTAAATTCATGCATTTAAAACCAAAGTCCATGCAAAGGGTTAGATCAAAACAAGCTTCAAGTAGTAACTTGGAAAGGGTATGAAGTAAATGGAAAGTTTATGAAACTTGAAGCTATGCCTGGAAAATTTTCTGCAGGAAGGAAAAGAGAAGGGTATAAGTTGGTTTACTTGAACTCTCTTGGGACTAACCCACAGGGACTCCATTAGAAGTGAAGATAGTGTTGAATATGTTTTGAGTTATTTGTTAAGAATGTATTTATAGAGAGAAAATGCTCAGCCACTACACTGTTTCTCCTCCTTGGAAGCAAGTTACAGTTGATTGACATCATCTTTAACAATAATGATCTCATCATAACTTTAGTCAATTGCCATTCATTTCAAAGTTGAACCTATTAGTTCTTTAATCACAATCTTTTTATACAAACCAAATCGTATCAACAGGCTGTTTTTTTCACGAAAGTGTCATACAATAGTCTAACAGACTATTTTTTTCATATCAAACAATTTATTAACTGGAAATTTCCATACTCCTTGTTTTTTTGAAAAGAAAATAACCCATACCCCTGTGTCCACTATCTACGGCAATCATCAGTGTCCACTAAATCTACTTTTTCACCACCATTTCACTAAACCTTGACTTTTTTAATTTGTATTTAAATAAAATTTTTTATCATTTTTATATTAATAAAATAGTACTTATTATATTCTAAATAACATCTAAAAATAATAAATTACTTAAAACTTTAATAAAAGATTTTAAAAAATCATCTTTAAAATTATTAAATATTAAAAGATTTAAATTATTCAGGACTATATAAACTAATATATATGTCGTAAAGAGATTTGAACACATATTCTTTTATCCCTCTATATATATATATATAATGGTCAAGTTGATGGAGCAAGGATAGAGGGATAAAAGAATCTGTGTTCAAATCTCTTTACTTATGTTCTCTTGATCGAGCTTGTCTTATTAGATTTGCTTAGTACAAAATACTTGACTGACATAATTTATAAGCTATTATGTCAATTCAAAAATTCATCTAATGCGTGTATAAAAGATAACTGCTAGGAATTTTTTCATTCAAAACAAAAAGCTCACCCTGTATCACGTAATTTTAACTTGATATGCCTGAATTAGTGGCGTCTTTTACTTTCTAAAAAGGAAGATGAGGAGAATACTAAATACCAGAGACCCTGTGAGCGTAATTTTGGCAGAGAGTAGGTGAGCTAAAGTGCCTACAAACACAGCAAAAGTCAGGCAGAAAACAGTAACTTTGTTGGTTGATGTAGACTTGCCATTAACTCGGGACTTGAGTTCGGTTTAAACTTTAATGAACTCGGGTTAAATAACTTTAATTTAGATTTAAATCTAATAAAGTATTTAAAATAATGTTGTTTTAGATAAAATTGGATTGTCTAAGCATTCTAAATCGGATCTCAAATGAATATCTTAAATTAACTTTACCCTATAATTTCATTAATCGAGTTCACTTTAGTGAGTTCGAACTACATAATTTGAATTTGGGTCTAAATTCGATCAAGCCGCTTAAAATAATTTTCTACGAGACAAGTTTCTTAAATTTAATCTCGACTTATAATTTGACCAGTCGAGTTTTAAGTGGTTCGATTAGGTTTAAATTTACATTTAGAATATGTGATTCGAGCTTGACTCGAACTAACTCAGTCATTTTACAATTACGCAATGCCCAATTCTTTTAAAAATTAGGTCTAAATTTTAGTAAAATCAAATTAAATTTGTTAATTTTAAGTTTAGGTCGAACTAATTACCCAACTTAAACTTAAACCCATTTCATTAACTTTGGACCGAGTCAGTGGTGGGGTAGGGTACTAATCAACTTCTTCACTTTATCGGTAAAAGCATCATTGATCAAGTATATGAGCCTCGTGACCGTCGCATTCCAGTTTTACGCCGCCCCACAACTGTCGACGCACTTCACGGGTGTGATTAGAAATGGAGTCCTAAAAGTGTAATTTTTCACCATCAGAAGGGTCTTTCCATGACCATCCAAATGAATCATTCGACTTTGACACGAACCCTCTTTAACTTCCAAAACAACTTTTCGACAAGTCATGCGCAGTTATTTCCGAGATTAGATATTTTGTTTATTTCTGTTAATTAATTTTTATTATATTTTATAAAATCTTATTTACATATTTATATAAATAAAATTAAATGATGCAAAATTGAAATATCCTAATAAGAATATGACGCAAGTTTGCTTGAAAATTTTTAACAATATATATTTTTTAAAATATAAGAATCGGCAGTTACTATCTTTTAGATATATATTGGTTAAATTTTTAGATTGATGTAATAATCTATAAATCATGTCAATCGAGTACTCTGCATTAGACAAGTCCTATACAACAGACTCGATCTAGAGAAAATAAATAGAAAAATTAAAATACAGAACTTTTTGACTTCGTGCTTCTCACTCTACCAACTCAACCACTCCCTAAAGACTTAACAATATTAATAATTAACCAGATCCAAATCGAGTCAATAGGAAAACTTTAAATTAACTAATTTAGTTTGAGTTTTAAATTTCTGATTCGATTAATTATAATAATTTTTATTGTTAAAAAAGATAATTTATTAATTAATCAGTCAAATTTTTCAAATTTTATCAATCAATTTATGATTAATAAGCAAATGTGTAATGAGAAACATATATGCATATTATAATATCTATTTTTATTTGATTAAATAGTTATAATTTTTAAATAAACTCTTGAAATTTTAAATAATTTATTAAAACTTTTAATCGCCTCATATAAGAATTTATGGACATATTTTTTAAGAAATTAAAAAATAGATATATGCACAAAACTTATTTAAACAAAAGTATAACATCTATGTATATTAATTTTGTTGAGTTTCTTTATTACACAAATACAAACTATTCATCTTATACTCATAAAAGATTTTTATTTTACTATAATTAAGTATATTTAATTAGATTATTTTATCATCATTATATTTAATCAAAATTTAAATTTTTAAGTCTTTAACTATTCAATAAAGAAAAATTCCATCATAGTTACGAGTAGAAGTGAAAATGAAAAGAGTCGAACTTGGATACGAGTTTTATGGATAGGCCAAGACTTGCCCCGAAACTTGATTAAGTTTAAAATTGTGAGATCTCACATTAATTAGAGAAGAAACTAAAGTACGTTTTATAAAGATACGGATATTTCTTTCTCATAGATGCGTTTTTTCAAATCCAAGAAGAGCATAATCGTAACGATCTTTTTTCTTTTTGTCAATTTGCTCTTGACTTTGCTGACAAAAAAATAAAATAAAATGAAAGTTGTTGGTTAAAATTAGATAGGATGGGACAGATAACGGAAGCTTAAACATTGAAATTCCAGATAGACCACAAAATTGTCCATGTGGTCAGAAGTTGGTCGTTGAAGATACAGTTTGAATTATTGGATTCCAACCAGCATGTCTCGTCCCATTTACTTACCACTTTATAAAAAGCTTCCTTCAATTAATGTTGCTTTTTCTTGAAGTAATGTTACTTTTCTTTTTTTTTAACAAAGTAAATAGCAATCTGGAACAGATAAGGCTAACGCCTAGCACAGTAGTACACTACTCCGCGCTAGTCTTGATGGAGAAGCGCCGTAATTGAGAGTGGAAGCTCCTGCAGTAGTTGTAATCCTGGACTGGCGAGAACCGCGAGAGGGATGCTAGACTATCCGCGCACTGATTCGCTTTTCGATGCACATGCTGAAGTTGCATCTTTTAATCGTATTGGAGTAATCTACAGGTACATGTCATTAAAAGATTATTTCCGTCAATACTAGAAGTAGAGAAGGAGAGGAGGTTAATGACTTCGAATGAGTCCACTTTGAGTTGGATTCGCCGATACTTTAGCAACTACGCTAGGGTTAGACCTGAGTGGACTCCCCAGAGTTCGACTATAATAGGCGAGCATCGGCCAATCCGAAGTAAAAACCCTCCATGCCACGAAGTAACGTTACTTTTAACTATTTAGTTATAATAAAACAGTGACATCATTTATCAATATTTTAAAAACGTAAAATGATAAGATAAACAAATTTTAAAGTTTAAAAAGTTCAACAGGCATTATATTATTATAAAATCAGTTAAAAATGGAATAAATTAAAAATTTTAAATGTGATTAAAATAGAATTAAAAAAAGAGATTGTTAAATGAAAATTAATTAATTTATCTTAGTTTCAATTAACTTACTAATTTACAAAAATTGAGTGATTAATTAATAAACTGATTAGTTTTTTACAACAAGAGTTATTAAAGTAAACTGAACTGAAAAGTTAAAAACTAAACTGAAAACTTGAACTTTTCAAAGTTTTTACTATTAAATTAGTTAAATCAGTTGAGTTTTTTTATTATTGTCATTTATTATCGTTAATTTTACTTAAATTAGTCTAACACAATAATAAATAATTAAAATTAAATAATAATATTGATCATAATCGTTATAAAGTTAAAAGATGTATATTTTTAAGAACAAAGAGACTCTATTAGAAGGATTTGAATTAGTCATATTTAATTATTAAGTTTAATTAATCATCCAAACTCTTTAATTTTTCAATTCAATCTATGTAGGTTGCATATGTATAATCAAAAGGGGTAAAAGATGTTGAACTCTCCTATAATTTCAAAAAAAAAATTAAGAACTCATTAATTTTTAAATTTTTATAATTTTAATTTAAAATCATTTTTCTTATGATTGGGTTAGAAATGATAATAAAACTGAGTAATTTGTACCTGAACCAATTAAATGTTGTTTACGTGATAATCAAATGTTGTTTATTAATTAAAGATAAGGTCACGTACTATTAGAACTTTCTAGATGTTACATGTTAACAAAATTTTTAATTAGTATTGTTGTTATTGTTACTGTATGATAATTTAACTCACTTTTTAAAATAGAGTTGAACTAATTAAATATGGTTAAAATTAATAATTTATTATAATTATCTTAAATTATTAATTCAAGTTAGGTTGAATTACCATGTCATTGGCATTTGATTAGTTTAGGTATGATTTTCTTAATGTATTGCATTTTGTTGCTATATTTTAACTAATCACATTGTTTTTGGGATTGCTTCAAGGCCTGAGCCATGGCACCACAGGAAAAATTACGACTATGGTGGAAACCAGAGAAGATGTGTGGCGTAGTGTGGTTGGACAAACCAGTGAAGAAGGAAACAGACGACCATCTCTTGCCGCCGGTGAGAATATCCGATGTTAACGTATCGAAGTTCGAGTACCACAAACCAAAAGGTGACAGGGTCTGCGATACGTTTAACGTGGATAGTTTCAGAGACCTTGAAGCTGAAAAGCACGAAGGGTGTGAGATGGTTTGTAATTGTTATGGGTGACGATGATACATTCTTTGTTCCAGATAACTAGCTCAGGGTTCTTTCCAAGTATGATCATGGTCAGTATTATTATATAGGAAGTGTATCAGAGAGTCACTTGCAGAACATACGATTTTCTTATCAAATGGCCTATGGAGGTGCTCGTTTTGCCATTAGTTACCCATTAGCTCACGCACTTGCCGAGATGCAGGATAGGTGCATCAAGAGATATCCAGCTTTGTACGGTTCTGATGATCGGATTCACGCTTGCATGTCTAAGCTCGATGTCCCTCCTACCAAAGAACCTGGATTTCACCAGGTTCGTTGTTTCGTCCCTCATCTTGAACTTTACGCGATACTCTTCTGTTTCCTGTTATGATCCTGATTGCTGACCAGATATTATCGATTTCTTTTTATCCTCTTATCAGTTTGATGTGTACGGAAACGTGTTCGGGATGCCAACAACACATCCTGTGGCACCTTTGGTCTCAATGCATCATTTGGGTATCATTGATCCTATATTCCTGAACTGAACAGAATCACTGCTCTTCAGAAGCTCAGCAATCCATTTAATTTGCTACAACAGAATCAATAAATGGACGGTATCTGTATCTTGGGGCCATGCGGTTCAAATCTTTCAGGATATCCTGAAGCCTCGAGACATTGAACTACGATCGAGGATATAACAGTAAACTACTCAAATTCAATAAGATTTGCAGTTAGTGTAAGAAGGAATATCTAAATATTCCATGCGCACTTGTAGAAGGTGTATATAAAAGAAAATAAATAAAAATCCCAAATGGTTAGAGGTGAGCAAACGTTTTTGTTGCTGCAGCTCATATCTACCTATGGTAAATGGTGTTTGCGGAGACTTAACACAATCTAGTGGTGTTTGCGGAGACTTAATAGATTGTGTTAAGTCTCCGCAAACACCATTTACCATAGCCTACTTGAAAGCGATCTAGAAGGGGGGTTGAATAGATCGACTAAACTTTTTCGCAGAGTTCTACAAAAAACACGGAATTAA
>JAOSBN010000009.1:28250901-28265952 GCA_027563595.1 Erythroxylum suave
TTCATGTAGAAGTTATTTTGTCTAGTTATGTAAAATAGGGCTGAAACTTATATTTTGTTCAACTAACTAACTTTTTAATAATTTAAAGCCCTATGTTTTATTTTGGTTTAATATTGTTCCATTGTTACTATATATTGCAATTCCAACTACATAATGAATGCAGACATGAGTCGGACTAGAAAAATTAACCACTGCAAAATGCTGGAAAGTAAAATTAATACTAAAAAGAGAATTTAATAAATAATAATAATAATATAAACAAATAATAATAATTACTAATAATAATAATAATATAAACATAAATAACAAATAAGAATACTAACAACAATAATAATAATAATAGTATTAGGACCCTTCTTTTTTAATTAATGTATTTGTTACCCTCGTGCTACAGCATGAGGGTGACCTGGACCCTTCTTTTTTAATTAATGTGGGGGTGTTAGATTTTGGAAGTAAGAAAATAAATGAAACTAAACTAAAAAATATATTAAAGAAAACATGCGAAAATGATAAAAGTGGGGAATTCGGTAGGGACCTGATTTTTTTTATGCAATCTCTGCCTACACTCTAATTAAAAATATTTCTTGGATTTGTTATTCTCTAAGCTCTCCTACTAACTATTAATCATGGGTTAATAATTAATGCGAGGTTTTCCTTAGGTAATGTTCAATTAAGATATGATCGTTAATTAAACCTAACCACCGAATAACCTAGGATACGATCTCTAGATTTAATTAGGAAGTAACATTATGAATTAGAAAAACCAATTAATCAAGGCAACAACCATATACGATGCGTAATTTAACCTAGGTCATGTTATCCCTATTGATTATGAATTATTAGTCGCTACACATAAATTTTAACATAATAATTTTATGCTCAACTACTGCACCTTAGCTCCATGGACGTTGCCCTATACATTTTCCATTAATTAACCTATTGCATGGCCATTAAATTAACGTCAATTGCATGTAAAATTCCAATCATGTAGCTCACATTCTTTGCATTTTGTGGTTTCATTTTTCTTGTCTTCTTCTTTTCTTTTAATTTTCTTCTTCTTGCTCTAAGAAACAAGTGAAAATTAATCTTCAAAAAAGGACATAAATATCACACTTTCGACTCACTTTTGCTCCATCACTTTTGAATTGTGCCTAAAATCAAATATGAACTAAAGTGAGTATCTTAAGCAAATTTGTCATTAATCGCTAAGTGTTATGAAATAATAAAACAATCAATTAAGCAAATGTCAACATTGGAACAAGAGATTGATTCTTGTGTAAGATGAAGGAAAATCATTACAAAAGAACCTTTAAAAGAAACACAATACGTAGTGGCAAACATTTTCAATTATAAAACAATCTTCAATAAGAAAACTGCTTTAAAATAACCAAAGTTCACCCCAATTATGATAAATAATATACTATCTTAATGCCAGGGTGTACAATTTAAGTCATGATGAAGCAATTATTCTACCTTACAGTGATAAGACACAAGATCATACGAGAACGTCATCGATTTACGTTCTTACATATAAGCAATATCAGCAAACAAGTGGATTTATGTAATATTAATCAGCAAGCAATATCATAAGTGAAAAGATAAATGAGCTATTATTTTTGTATATACTGTAGTACATGAAATTATCAAATCTTAAGATAGAAAGGACCTAAAGAAGGAAGATTATAAACAAGAACGGGTAAGGTCAGTAGAAGATAGCTGCTTCAAAAATCTATGTGTAAGTTTGCATGAAAATGTTAAATCTTTGAAAGCATCAAAGGGCATTGTTGGACTTTGTAGACTCTTCCCATAAAGCTAGACAACATTTAATTACATTTTTTGGTTTTTTCAATAACTTATCGGTTAAGTTACGTAATTTGATCAAGATAACGGTAATAAAGTGATCCAATAAATAATCTAAATCAATGATCAAAGTCTAAATGGAAAATGGATCCTAATTAGTTTAGACTAGACCCATATCGGGCCGGTGATAGGAAAGCCTGATATGGAAACTATCTATAAAGGTTAAGGTCTCTTGCAGCTATTTATATCAATCGTAAACATACAGATTCTCTGACCCATTATGAGCGCATACATTTTGAGAAAACTATAAAAGGATGTTAACTATATGTTAGTAAATGATTCCTATTAAGGCCCCAGAACGTTAGTAAATGATTCCTATTAAGGCCCCAGAACGTTGGAGTTCGTCTTGGCCACGAAAATTACTTCAAAAGTTGGAATGGAACCGAAATAAGGTATTCCACATTTCCTTCATTTTTTTTATCCTTCCATGAACAATTTATGACACATAATAAGGTTTATACTATGTGTCACACGTGGTATCAAACCTGTTACGAGATCAAGTCACCAGAAATGAAGGCTTTTCGGTTTTTATCCATTAGGGTTTTTGTTAGTCTTTTATTCATTTTTCAATTTTTTAACTACATGATTATGTGAAAGTGGTATACATGAGGCTAGATGTAAAAACAGTTTGAAAATGAGCTAGAAAGTTTGAAAAAGGGCCTCCGGGATTGAATAAATTGTCCTCCCTTTTGGAGGGTGATTGCACCATCTGATGGTGCTACATTAATCACCCTCGGGTGGTTTGCACATGCTACCCATGCATCTAGACATCAGGTGCGTGCATACGTCTGTGAGTGGTGATGCGTATCACACATGCTACATGTGCAGCTCAGACATCTCGTGCACCCCTTGTCACGAGTGCTGTCTAATGTCATGTTGACGTCAGTGCACAATGTTATACTGATGTCAATGCTACAGTATTGCTAACGCTTGTGACAGGAAAAAAAAGGGAAAATTTCAAATTTCCCATAAGGGTGCCCTGGATCCTTTTGGGTTAATATCCAGGTTGGGGGAATTTTTAAAATGGTCTTTTAATTTGTTTAGATTTATTACGTTGGCAATTAGATTTCGAAAGAAGTTTTAAAGTTAAATTTGAGTGAATTTTCGTGCTCCGAACTGCACATAAGGGAGACACTTAAGGTTTCATGTCTCATGTAGTAAGGTCAGTTTTTCAGAAAGTATGATAGTCGCTCTGATTGAGAAATTTTTTAAAGATAAAAGTCTCAAATAAAGTTTAATGACAAAGTTTTCAATACCAGTATGTGATTATTTTTTCATTTGGTTTTTGCCTTTATAACTGATTTTTTTTCACATACGTTATGCCTATATAAAATGTGAGGATAACATAAGGACGTATCCCTTGTGTTTGTGGTCTTTTTGGGTACTAGTAAGATTGTAGTCACCAAAGTGGTCTTTCAAGTTAGTATTTAGATTATATCGCTTACATATTGGGGATATCTCTAGTCCCATATTTGGTTATTCTACCCACAGGTGTTGGTCTTATATGAGATTTTGAGATGTATATAAAGGCATTAGATGGAGAAAAGTTGTTGCTTAAATGAGCTATTCACCTATAGGTGGTAGTGTCATGAGAGTTGAAATTTTGTACCTTGATTGGTTTTATATAAAGGTCTAATAACATATATTATGTATTCATCCCACAAGTGTTTCACAATATGTGTGATCGAATTCTCAATATAGATACTGCTTTAATGCTTTAAGTATTGCTTTTATTATGCTTTTTTGCTAATCTTTACATTGTCTTTTCTGTTTTGCTGTCACCTTTTCTGTAAACAACAATGCTGTCATGATTGAGACCTTAATTGATTTCAATTTCAAGAAGTGGAAGAAGGATGTTGAGTTTGCTTTGGAGATGGCCCACATTAATATGAAGATGCATATAGAGAGACCTTCTTTACTTACTGATATTAGCTCAAAAGCTAATAAGACAGCTATAGCAATTTGGGAGCGGTCAAATAAGACATGTTATTTGACCATCAAAAGGTTGATCACGGATCATCAACTTAGTGGATTACCAAACATAGTCATAGCAAATGAGTTTATTGACAGTATTTCCCAGAGGTATAAGGTATCTTCTCATAAGAGGTGGAGCACTTTAATTAAAAAGCTATTATCTATGATATACACAGGAGAAGGAGGCATTAGAGAATACATCATCAAGATGGTTTACCTTCAAAGTAAACTAAAGGCACTTGATGTACCCATTTCACACTCATAGTGCATCGGGCACTTAATACTCTCCCACGAGAGTTTAAGATGTTGGCGACATCATACATCTCTCAGAATAAGGCCTGGAACATTAATGCCCTGATTTCCCGGTGTGTTGCATCTAAGGAGAAGCTTAAGAATTCTCCTCATACAACCCTGTATACAGCTACCAAAGACAAGGGGAAGGCAAAGCCGTAGCAGTATAAGGGTAAGGGTAAGAAACCCAAACCCTCTCCATAGATTTAGACTGGACAATCTAGCATTGCCAAGGGCCCACATGACATGAAGAGTATAAGGTGCTTCTTCTATAAGAAGAAGGGGTATAAGAAAGTTGATTGCCTGAAGTACAAACTTTGGAAGGTTAAACAGGAACTGTCAAGTAAGTCCTCTTCCTTCATGATCCATGAATCCAATTTAGATATAACTATATCAAGTTCATAATAGCTAGATAGTAGAGCTTCTAATCATATTGCTTCTATAATGCAAGGGTTCAAATCCACGAGATGGCCAACTAAAGGAGAGGAGAAGCTGGTGGTCAGCAATAATAAAGAAGTTGAAGTTTTATATGTAGAGGATGTAGGCTTGACCCTCAATACGAAGTTTGTACTGATTTTAGGAGACACTTTTTATACACCATCTTTTAGACAAAATCTAATCTCTGTATTAGTTTTGGATAAAGAGGGTTATCATTTTGTATTTGTTACTTTGGTTGTAAATATTTCTATTAATGTAAGACATATCAGAATTGTCTTTTTATCCTACGGATTATATAGAATATGTGTTACCCCTAACGAAATGTATGTCTCTTCTTATATTATCGAACATGTTACTAGTAAGAGAGCCTTCATAAAGGAAACATCGTACATGTTGTATCTAGGAAGAGGGTTGAGAGATTGATAAAGGATAACATTCTCCTAACTTCAGACTTCAGTGATATGGAAGTATGTATTAATTATTGCAGGGGTAAGTTGACCAAGATAAAGAAAAATGGGTCAACTCATCCTTCTGTTTTATTAGACCTCATATATATAGATGTTAGTGGTCCTTATACAGTCACATTATTCAATGCTAAATATTTTCTAACGATTATAGATAATTACTGCCGCTACAGTTATGTGTTCTTACTTAAGGAAAAGTCTGAAGTTCTTGATAAGTTCAAGACCATTAAGATTGAAGTTAAGAACCGGTTGGGAAAATCAATAAAGATTGTCATGTCTGACCAGGGAGGAGAATACTATGGCAGACATGGGATTGCAGGATAAGAAAAGGGTTTGTTTGGTAGGTATTTGGAATCAATTGGAATAGTGACTGAGTTCACTATGTCAGGTAATCCTAAGCAAAATGGTGTGGCCGAAAGGCGTAATCGCATCCTAAAGAACATGATGAGGTCAATGTAGAGCTGGACTAACCTACCTGAATATCTTTAGGGAGAAGCCATCAAGGCATAATTGTATACCTTAAATAGAGTCCCAAGTACGTTAGTACCAAAAATGCCTTTTGAACTCTAGGAATGGTGGAAACGAAGCCTTTCATACATTCATATATAGCGCTGCCCTACTGAGCAGATTTTACTGTAAAGAAGGAGGGGCCATACTAGTGAAATAATAGACAATTAAGTTTCTGGAATATAATGTTTATGATGAGGGTGGACCCTCACAACTTCTGGGAGATAGCAGGACAGATACTGCGATTATTTCATATTTTCCCCTCATACAATCAAGTCCACTAGATGAAAGTCCGAGTACCATGCCTGTGCAGGAACAGGAACCTATACCTGTTCAGGCAGAGATTCCAAGGGTACAAGAATTTATATAGTTACGCAGATCTATAAGAGAGAGATGACCTGTTATTTCTTCATAATATATAGTCTATTTGGGTGAATAAGACTATGATAGAGGACATGTTTTAGATCCATTTACTTTTACAGAAGTCATTTCTGGACCCCATGAAGGATTTAAGTGAATTATCTTTTATCCTCGGTATACAGATTCACCGAGACAAATCTCAACACTCATTGAGCCTCTCACAAATAGCATACATTGAGTGAGTGATGCAAAGGTTTAATATGGCTAACTGAAGACCTATTATAGAACCTATCTCTATAGTGAGAGATTATCTTTGACACAATGTCTAAAGAATGAAGTTAAAAGAGAGAGGCTATGAGGAATGTTCCATATTCTAGTGCAATTGGTAGCCTAATGTATGCCTAGGAATGCACTAGACTGGACATTGCATTTGTTATTGGACTGCTAAAGTGATATCTGGCTAACCTAGGTATAGAGCATTAGAATGCAGTTAAGAGAGTGCTGAGATGCCTAAAGAGTACCAAGGATTATACGTTGACATACAAGAAAGTCAATGATTTAAACCTCATAGGGTGTATAGGCCCCGATTTTGCCATGTGTCCAGATGATCGCAATTCCACTTCAGGGTATATTTTTATATTGGCAGATGGTGTAGTATCATATAAGAGTGTCAAGCAGACACTAGTAACTTCCTCAACCATTCATATAAAGTTTATTGCATATTATAGAGCTGCTACACAGACATTTTGGCTCAGATACTTGATCTCTGAGTTATCTGTGGTAGATTTGGTAGCTAGACCCATTCGATTGCATTGTGATAATCTTGTTGCAGTGTTATTAGTAGCAACAATAAGAATATCATATGGTCTAAGCATTTAGAGACCAAATACTTGATCATAAAGGAGTTGATTCAAAAAGTTGACATTAAAGTGGTGCATATCGGGACTGAGGAGATGTTAGTCGATCCATTGACTAAAGGACTTCGCCCACTAGTGTTTGGTAAACATGTATCCAGTATGGGCCTGTTAAGGTCCTTAGACAGTAATAGTTAAGGGTCATTGTATTTGCACCTAAAACGTTTGTACATTTTGATTTATTATGACATTATAATTATTTATTAATATAGATGATCATCTTTTTCTCCTTAATAATAACTGCTCTTGTGAACAGTTATAATAAATATGAAAGTCTTAAGATTTGTGTTGATCTTAAGAATTTTAAAGTTCAATGGACATGTATAAAGATTGACCTTGAGCCTATGTCATTTAGACATATATAGTTTAGTACGGATATCCATAAATTTGACATTACATAAGAGAATACAAGGTTCAATCCTATAAAGGTTTTCTAATGCAGTTTAGCATTCATCTAGAGGACATAAAGATTTTCTCTAATGTTGTTTAGCAATCGGTGAGAGAAAACAAGCTTTCTCTAATGTTGTTTAGCATTTGGTGAGAGAAAGTAGGATTTCTCTGTTGCATTTTACCATATGTAGTTTAGCATAAAGTTGGAGAAATCGAGACCTACAAAGGAAGATGATTCATACTAGATCATATAGGTATTATCCTAGTTTGTCACACTCCATTTTCTCATTCATGTTAGTAAGTTATTAGATATTCGTGATTATATTGGACCTGTGTCACACATGACACATGTGTTTGATATTTTTTAATATCGAAAGCCTTGTAAGATGGAATGTTAGACTTCTATTATCTTTGGATCAAATATTTTTTAACTTTTAAATTTGTTACCAATACAATGACATGACTTAATCAAGTTTTAAAACTAATTTCAAACTTGAAACAATACTGTAATTAAGTACTGTCCAAAGGAGAAAATGTTGGACCTTTTAGAGTTTTCCTATAAAGGTGGACAATATTTAATTGCATTTTTAATTTTTTTAATAACTTATCTGTTAATTTACATAATTTGATCTAGGTAAAGGTAATAAAGTATCCCAATAAATGATCTAAATCAATAGGTCGAAGTCCAGGACGAAAATAGATCTTGATTAGTGTGGACCGGACCCATATTGGGCCTATGATAGGGAAACCCAATATAAAAGCTATATATAAAGGCTAAGGTCTCCTGGAGTTGCTCATATCATTCATAAGCATACGGATTCTTTGACCTATTACGAGCGCTTATGTTTTGAAAAAACTATAGAAAGAAGTTAACCACTTGTCAGTGAACAATTCCCATAAAGCTCTCAGAAGATTAGAGCTCGTTTTGTCGATGAAAACTACTTTAAAAGTTGGAATGGAACTTAAATCAAGTATTCCACATTTCCTTCATTTTTACCTTTCATGAATGGTCCAGGACATGTAATAAGGTCTATGTTATGTGTTACAAGCACTTCAGTCATTACAGACTCTAGTATATTAAGAGACTTTGACAACGAAGCCATAAGTGGTTTTTACTTACCTTGAAATAGAAAAATAAGATAGCAAAAGCAAATTTCTTGGGATTGTTTTTGGGTTTTTCTCTACCTAGGACAAAGAGAGACATAGAAGAATTGATTTTGCAATATAATTCGCCTATGCATATACCTAAAATTGTTTCTTTCACTCTAATTGTTGTGGTAATTATAATATATGTTCCTTACGCATAACTCATGAATGGATTTAAGGAGTTCTTTACTTATTGCTATAGATAATACATTTTAAGTAAGGCTTCTTGACTTCTTATAAATTGAATAACCTCTATAATTATGAGGAAAATATTTGGATATGTTCATATAAATGTATTAACCTATCAATTAACCATTTGTTCATCATTTCTTCTTCTATTTATATACCCTTCTTCATTACAAAACTCTGTATTAGTCTTTACATGACTAGATATTAATTTTCAGGTAATATGTAGAAGCTATTTTGCATATTTGTATTACCATTAAACAATTATTCTTTGCATAATCAATGTCAAGACCAAAAAAAAAAAAAAAACTTTTGAGACTCCTTCATTCAAGCCTATTAAGATATTAAACACTTATTAAGTAAATTTCTTTATTTTCATTCTCAATAATAATTAAATTATCTATATAAATAAGAATGACATTTTTTAATAATACTTATGAACATTTTAGAATGTACTACTACTTTTGCATAATTATTTGTAGAATTATGAATTTTTCATACCAATCTATTAGTACTTTTTGAGATTATAAGATGATTTCTTTTGCTTGCATACAAAATCTGAATAATATCTATTCTTATTCTTTTTTTTCCACTCTATATGTATATCTCAGTCTAATTCTTCATATAAGAATATATAATTGATATCTAGATGAAAATCTCAAAAACTTACCTGAGCAAGTTCTAGTAAGAAATATGCAGTAATAATCTTTATGATAGGGTTAATCATCTTATCACAATCTAAGAAGTATTGAAAGAACCTATGGACACTAAATTGTATTAACATATTAATTCAATAGTATATTCATGGGTTCTATCTTCATCAATTTTAACAATAAATTATAGGTACTTGAATTTCTTATTTCATAACATCGGTTAACTTTAAACCTTTGATGCTTTCTTGTATACCTTTTTTTTATAGGTTAGAAAATTCAAATCTTACTTTAAAAAAAAAGAAAGAATATTATATATTAATAATAAAGGATAGAAATAGGAACATACAAAGTGATCAAGAGGATACCCCTCAGCTAGAAAATATCAGCAGCTATATGGTGCAACAAATCAAAACATTATGTTAGGATAACAAAACTAGAGAATGTTTGTGTTGTTGAGAGAGTTGCTTAACACTATAAGCTCTTTGATGCCTTCTAGGATTTCCGTGGTGATAATGTCTATATGCTTGGTTTTGGATTTAAACCGCCTTGTATTTTTCTCTTTCCATATAGCTTGGACACAAATGCTCACAACGGCGATATGAGACGAGATTATAGGATTTCTTTGTGCTACCAAGGACCAAATAATACTCGATAAGGTGTTCCCTTGTATACACCAGCTACATCACCTTAAACAACTTTTCATACCCAATTAGTCACCTCACATATAAAGAATCAATGATCTCTAGTTTCTTCCTAGAGTTGACAGAAGAGACATAGTATATTGATGTTCAACATATTTTGTATAGTGAGCTATAATAGGAAACTAGTTCTTGGTTAGGTTATTTTATGCCAAATGATGTGATTCCATAACACCTTTGGTTTCCTCATCCTAAATAGATCTCAAATGGTTTTGTTGGATAATGTATGTGTGGGTTTATTATGCCAAAAAAAGGTATCCGAAGTGAGGGTAGGAGAATAAAGAGGTTACAAGTACCGAAGATGGTCTGGAAAATTCCAACTACCTCTTACGATGAAAGAATCCATTGTAGTATAGAGAGGAATGGTGGAAAAGTCACTGATCAAATATGGAGAATGAATTAACAAACCTTGAACTATTCAATTGTCAATCCACAGAGAAACAAGCTTCCCATTACCAATAGAGCAAGACACTTAGTCCTAAACAAGATCACTCAGATGGAGTAAGTGGTTCAAAAAAAAAGGAATTGTTAGGAATCTTATAGATAGCCCATATACTTCACCCTTTGAGGAAATAAGAGTGTAGCCATCGAATCCGTAATGTTTGCCAATCTTCAAGAATCCATTATAAGTTTTTTCAGAATGAGAATTTAGTTGGTGGTTTTTACTGAAAGAATGTTAAGCCCTCCTTCTGCATTTGGGAAAAAAATGTTAGGTTACTTGACTTTGGCACTACTTTTAATTCCCGACTAATGGTTCCATGGAAAATCCTTTAAGTAATATTTCAGTCGATTTGATGATCCCTTTAGAAAGGAATATATGAGAGCTCCAATAAACATGTAAAGAAATAAGGACCAATTTTATGAGTTAAACTTTCCCAAAAAGGAAAGGAATTTATTTACCCAAATTCTGATTCTCTTCTGAACTTTCTCTTCATGGGGATAGCACTTAAGGAGCATTAATCATTTGGTCGATATAAGGAGGCCCAAGTCTAGTAAAGGTGGAGCTTGCGCAACCATTCCATTAAGTGAAGTCAGTC
Source organism: Erythroxylum suave (assembly GCA_027563595.1). Taxonomy (NCBI): domain Eukaryota; kingdom Viridiplantae; phylum Streptophyta; class Magnoliopsida; order Malpighiales; family Erythroxylaceae; genus Erythroxylum; species Erythroxylum suave. The sequence goes on from JAOSBN010000009.1 coordinate 28,261,820, forward strand.
TAGAGGCCATTAGAGAAGCTCCTCTAAAGAAAATGAAATGGCTCTTGCTAGGATTAATGCTCAAGCCTGAGAGGTCTTTAAACCTGTAAATAGCTTGCATGAAGCTGCGTACCGATTCAGGAGTAGCTTTGTAAAAAAGAAAGAGATCATCTATAAAAGAGAGGTGAGTTAAGCTAAGTTTCTTACATTTTGAGTGGTATTTGAAAGTATTGTTTAAAGCCACTTCACGCTGAATGATAATGTATAACACACCACTCTCATAGAACATATGCATAAACGTATTAACGATATTCAAAAGCATACTATACAAGGATGGCACGTTAAGACGACCAAAACAACTCATTGCAAAATTTTCAGGTATCATACACATCTTTAGCAAACCAATAATCATTTATACCCATTTCATTTATAAAACATATCCAATCATAAATGTAAATACAGTTTATAATTCACATATACATTGTACAATAGTTGCAGAATACAATACATAATACAAAATAATTGAAGACATGTGTAGTTACAACTGATCCCGACCACTAACTCATATCCGATGTAGTAGCTATGCTCCAATTAGTCTAACTAGATCTCCTCTAAACCTGAAATTCAAAAATGCAATTTTGATGAGTTTAGTGAACTCAATGAGTGAACCATCCTCGATGTGCTCACTCATATAAAACACATGAACAATTCGCAATCTAGTTCACAGATAAATCATACCATCAATTATTAAACATCATTTTACATTTTGTCATATTTCAACACATACTATTATTGTATACTATTTCTCATTTTTATTTTAGATCAGTCCAAATATTTCATTTCATTCATTCATATAACACATATCAATTTGTATATGCAATGGACATGTGACTCCACTTTCATTATTACTTTGTTATGACCAAGTGTCTTTTTACTATCTCGTAACCATTATGAATACCTGGCTCATTGATAACTGTCTCGTATCTATTGTGGATACCAAGATCATTTTATATACTAAGCATGTGGCTCTTATGTGCATTTCTAAGCTTTAAGCTTTTTTTCACTGATCACTTCAGTTACAACTCCTTTATTTGATCATGCATATCAATATGATGAAATGCATCATTTCTCATTATATACAATCAAAGTTTTTCATTCATTGTGCACAGTCACTTTCACATTTTCATCGGAGCTAAGTTTGGCATTCAACATTTAGTTAAGCAAACACATATTTTTTTCAAATTCATATTCAATTATGAGCACTTCCAATATAATCTCAATTATCAAACTCCTCATACCATTAATGTCCAAAATTATCACATTCACATCAATAATAGATCAATAGATAAAATTAAAGTAGATACAAATCAATCATAGTGAGAAACATCTAGGTTGAATCACGGTAAGCTCCAGATAGCTATTGCCTTGATGAACTGAAGATGTTTAGATACTGGTGTTAAACTTGAGCATCTAACCATGCAATACATACACAGTTACACATTAATAAATTGCTCAATCATATTAGGACTCAATCATACACATATGCATATGTATTATATTCAATGCATGCTCAATGACTTTCCTAGGTACGTGTCCTTAATCATAAGTCTTGATCATTCAAACCCTTATAACTTGTATATCTCTAGTTTGCAGTTAGGTTCATACCTTAAAGTAACTTGATTATTTTAATATCATCAATCAATCATTCACCAATGTTATTCTAGCATTATTGATCACATAATATCAAAAATCTCATTCATTCTTACTTAATTCACACCATTCATCTCCTTTGAATCACAATAGCATTCCTAAGAACACTTTCATTCCTATAACATCTCTAAATTTCCAGATTTAGTTACATTAATCTCATCAATCCATTCCTAAGTTAAAACATCAATTATCAACCTAACATATCATACACTTTAGCCAATTATTCAACCTCAAACTAGGTTTGTTTCAAGCCTCAATCAATTCTAAATACACCAATTTAGGGTGACTTATCCTTAGTTGGCTCAACAATTACACAAAATTGAAATTGTCACTTCAAAGTTTTGCTCACAATTGTGGGGGACCTTCCCACCATCGTGACAGAAGTAGTGCAACTAGCCACGGTCGTGGGATGAGTGTCACGATTGTGCACTATCCATTTTTCTAAATTTTCCATGAATTTCACCTACTTATAAAAATCACTAACACTTCAAATTTTCCAAAATTCATGTTCATTTATTCAATCTTATTTCATGCTAATCTAACTACCATATTAGTTACATAAATCTCATAAATTTCTACTCGATTGATTCATTACAGTTCACTTTATACCATTTCATCCTATATCCATCACATCATATACATAGTTCATTATTTCTACTTCATTTCCTCTTTATTCTCACCTCAATTCCAACTCAAAAACATCCATAAAACAATTCATAAATTAATATTGATCATTTATATAAAAACATGACATCAACGTATACATTATTTCATCAACATTCCAGTACTCTTTCAACTCCATTAACACCGTCAATCTATCCCTAAACAACACCTTAAATGCTTCTATTAAAATAAACCATGAAGAACATTATTACACTTACTTGTTTAACTCCAAGCTTCTTCAAAAGATCACCTAAAACCTAGCTTCCTCCACTTACATGATCATCACCATATGAAGGAGGAAAAGGTTAGGCTTTCATCATTAAGGAGTAGATAATAGAGTTTTATTGGAGTAGCAAGGTGAAGGATTTTGTCAAAAATCAACGTGATGAGGATGAGAGTGAGAGTTGTGAAATGGAGAGAAGAAAGAAGAAAATAAGAGCTTATAGTAAAAGTAGAAATGTTCAGTTATTAATTTGTGCTTATTTTGTACTTAATTCTCTTTAATGTGTTGAAATTATTATTCAATTAAATCCTAAGGCAATGTGTCACTCATTTCTATTACCACGTGTCAATTTTTCTTATCACTTGGCATTTTTCCTAGTCAAAAAATATGCATAAATTCATAATCTCCCAATTGTAACAATTAAATTTCAAATCACTAATTATAATTCATCAATTCTTATCATTGGTAAACCAAAGTACAAGGCACTGGAAATGCATATTTATGTGACATTCTTTTATCACATGCATCTTAGTTTCATACCCCAGAATATGTCAATTGAGTGCAACTTGTCTAACTTACAATTAATGTGTGTATGCTCATATTATGCCTTTAAATACAATTATAAAAATCATGTCATAATTGTACCAAATTCATTCTATATGATGCCACTCATGTGACTCTTTAGTCTAACACTTTAAGTCCTTCAACAAATTGAGAGACGGGATGGTACATAATGTTAAGCATTTCCATGGACATGATAAAGAGGTAGGGAGAGAGGGGATCCCCTTGTCGTAGGCCTTGCCCTGCCATGAAAATTTTTTAGGGACTATTATCGATTAATACCGGGTAAGTAACTTTAGTAACACATTCCTTAACCCAATTGATGAAGATGGTTAGGAAAACAAATGCTTCCATGTTCTGCCACAATGCACATTGTCAAATGCCTTATGAAAGTCAATCTTGACAGTGCAATTGGGAGGTGAGTTCGCTCGAGAGGTATCCCTAGAGTTTGCTGCACAATTAAAAGATTATCCTTAATATGGCGATTACTAAGGAAAGCATCTTATGTGTCACTGATGAGGGGAGTGACAACAATTTTCAATCTTGTCTCAATGATTTTTTCAGATGAGTTTATAAATGAAATTTGCACAAGAGATTAGTGTTAAACTTAATGAACTGAAACTCTGTGTTTTATTCCAGCAAAGAAATACCTTATATAGGCAATTACATCAACAGAAAAGCTAAATAAAAGGAACGTCTAACACACTAAATAACAACTTCCTATTTTAATGTCAATTAAACCACTACCCAAAGACTCAGTAATCATAACAGAATAATAATGACTAAAATCATAACAGCAACGTAAATATCTAACACCTCCCTTAAACTGAAAACACTGACTTCAGTTTATCAAACTATGTTCTCCAAAGTGCAAACGCCAGGGGCACTTCTAAGCTTTGTGAATGCAGCAACTTTGATGCACTTGGTGAAGATATCAGCAACTTGATCTTCACTCTTGCAGTAAATGACGTCAATGATTTCTTCCTTTGTAAGATCT
>JAOSBN010000009.1:28274285-28298395 GCA_027563595.1 Erythroxylum suave
TTAACTAATTCTATATATTTTATTATTATCAAAACATAAAGGAATTTTAATTTGTCAACCACCATTGGTCCAACACTACTTAATTCATTGTCTTGTTGCAGGATCTCAGAGCTTATTCTGGTAAATTTCTCCATCTCTCAGTCTCCTTTTGCGTTCATGAAAATGAATCCTGCTGCGTTAGCTGATATTGTTGTCTAAACGTCTTTCACTATCTGTATCTTCAGTGTCCACTTTTGAACAAAGGAAGAAGAAGGAAGATGAATAAATGGACACATGCCATAAACTGGAAACCATCATTACAAGAAAAACTTCATGTCAGAAAAGAAACATAAGAGCAAAAGGAGGAAATCAGTTCGTTCATAGCACCTGTGCCAAATCCAGTAGCTTTCGCTGGTCTCTAGTTTCCAGCTTATTGCTGCCATGGCCAATGCAATAAATCCCAGAAGTACAAACCCCCGTCTGAATCTTCTCAATATTTTCTGGACTAAATTCTTCATACAACTTTTCAAAGTATCCCATCTGTAATAGGAAATGGACTTTGTTACTTTTCAGAACAGACTATGCAATGAACTACTGATTCAGTATATCTATGCCTCTGCAATTTGACAGCACCTAAATGTTGTATGTTTCTCCAGCAGGCATACTCACCTGTTGGGCATACTTATATGTAATTCCCGAAACGAACTCGAATTGGTGAAGAATTCTATCAGTAATCCAACAAGAAGACCAAGTGCCCCAATTGCTATAACTAGAATAATATTAGAAGACCTGCAGCCATTGTCATGGTTAAACTCAAAGTCCCTTCTGAAAGAACGAAATTGATATAACATTTTCAAGTTGAAACTACCTAGTTGCGTTGGTTATGGCCATAAGTGCCGTAAGGATCGCAACAGCTGTGTGAATAGTCCTTTTACATGTTTCGCTGATAGTAGTCAAGTACACAAAAGTGCACACTACAGCCATGAAAGAGAGCCAAAAATCCATGAACTGAAACAGTTTTTCAACAAATCAGAACATTTCAAAACCAGTAAAGAAATAAAAGGAACAAGATATAAGAATCAATCGATACTGCAAGACTATGCTAGAAAAATGCAAAGTTCTCATCTTAAAAAAATATCTGACATATAATATCACTAAGATCAGAATCATACTTGTAAAACACCAAACGATAATGCACACCATGTGCCTACATCGCATGCATGATATAATCCACTTGAAATGCCACTAGATGTGAAAAGCACCCATTCTGCATATGCCTGCACAGAACCAACATACATTAGAGAATGGTTACCAACTGATATCTTTAAATGTTTACGGATCCAACAACTACAACTCGACCAAAACGCAAGATCAAAATCTTTCTGTGATCAAAAAGTTGGCATAAAATGAGGAATCTTTTGTGGTATAACAAAAATTACCCTTACACTTGGTTATCTGCTAAATCTGTTCTATTATGGAACTAGATTAAGAAAGGCAAGCAAATTCAGCTCAGGTATGATCATCTTTAATTGCTGCAGTTAAGTATTCTGAAGAGTTAGCAGCTAAGCAAAGAATAGAATAAAGACGTTCACCTTTTTCCGGAGAGACCAATACGCTGGAAGGATAGCTGCAGCATTTGATGCAATGAGTGCAATTGATTGCCATATGTGCACTACATAAAATTGCAGCTTTCTAATTAATCAAAGATAACCTCTTTCAACTTTTAACTTCCAATTTTAGTTACAGATGATTCTAACAGGAAGCAAAAACCATCCCAAAAATCAAAAACTTGGCAGGTTTAAATACAGTTTTACCAAAATTTGATCTTTATTAGAATAGACAAGGACAAGCCCTGTGTCAGACTCAGCGAGAAAAATACCTCACTAAACCAAAACAAGAGACATTAGATGTTCAATAAAAATTTCGCCAGATGGCCTCCCTGACTTTGTCTGAAATCTCTCTGCAAAGATTTTTCAAGTTCTCTCCATAATTTACACTTCAGAAAAAAAGGATCTTTGGCGAAAAAAGATAAAAATGGAAAAACATACATACCATTGGGGGATATAATTTCAATGTTGCAATCAAAGCCTCCATGGGTTTCGTCACAGGAACAAAAGCTGAGGAAGAAAACATAGCATGGACACAGGATTTAGGAATTTAACAATCCATGCAGCCTGACATATGCACGTTGGCATCAAAAATTTAGCACCCATGTGTTATGAGATTCAGAATACTGAACCTGTAAATCGTGAGTCCACTGGCGTCAAATGCGTCTTCGCAATCACCATGATAGGAGCAACTATTAGGGCACCCCTCAACTGAAACAGACATGACAGTCTCACCAAAAGGGGCACTGTTTGTGGCGTTTAAACCTCTTAATCCGAAAACCCACGGTCCATCTTTAACATACAGGATATAGAAATCAAGTTCCTGTTCGCCTGAATCGTACAATAAGAAAAACATAGAACCATCACTGTTTCCACTGCTGTTTGCATAATAATAGTCCCAGTTGTAGAGAGATGGCAATCCACCAAATCTAGCATATATATCATACTTAAGCTTTGTGTTGGATGTTAGGTGGATGTGTATGTTTCCTCCAGCTGCTCCCTGAGGAATGTTGAGGACAAAATAAGTCCATGAATCATCTGGTTTGCCACCGTACAAGGTATGGTTTGACAGGGGCTCCAGAAGAAAATTGGTAGAATCCAAGGATACTTTCTCACTGACTGGAAGATAATAGGATTCAAAGGGTGAGTTCTCCGTCCAAAGATTTGTCTGCAGATAACCAGTCATGATTCACATCAGTAATATTTGTGTGTGGAAGAAATGGAGTATCGAAGGTACAGTGTTTAAAAGCTTAGTCTTTGGCATAATGAACATATCTATCAGAATTACAGAAAACAAGCCAAAGAATAGTCCAGATTTGAATCTTCAAAACAAAATGAGAAATCATGTTCTCTGACAATGTTACCTGTAGCGTGTATCTTAAAGAGGTACAATTCAGTCCAGCCTTTCCAACTGGACAATCGAGCATTTGCCACTCAATAGAATAGCAAACTCTAGTTCCAGCATTTTGAGTCCCCCCAGTTTCTTTTGAGAGATTTGTTGGTAAAACAGAAACAAACCAGCGACCAAGCTTTGGAGAGTGAAGCACCAAAGGAGATTTGTTGAGGTCACCGGAATAATCATGGAGTGCCCTCGAAGGAATAGCACTGTGCCGCACAAAATACATCAAACTATAGTTGCTAGCATCAAAACTGCTATTTGAGGGTGGTGGACTGAAACTAACATTTGTTGCAGCAATTGTTAATTGTTCTATTGTATCAACCACTTCCAATGAATAGACTCTTGGTTCATTTTCTTCATGGCAGTATGCCTCAGAAGTTTTGCAAGAAACCTGAGTTTCAGTTGTTTGGAGATTAGCATTGAGTGTATTATCTGCATGATTGTTGCTATCAGGTTGAGAACATGAAAGTGGGTATATTGTCAGGTTGCAATACTGGCCCCAAAAAGTGGAGGTTGTACATCCTTCCACGTCGATGTTAGCACTAAACGAGTATGCTGGACTGCGGACAATCTGCAGTTTCACACTAATTACTGCCATTGAAGAACTGCCATGCTCATGAGCAACATCTAAGAAAAAACTATTTACTGAAGAGAGGAACGAAAGCAAGGGTAGATTATCAAGTATTGCTCATGTTTCAAAAACCATGACTATTAGTTTTCCATATGTCTTCCTCAACCAAGGATTTCAGAAATTCCCAAAATCTGCCCAAATCCTAAGCATAATTACAGAGGAAACTTCTTTATATCCACCTTTACCGTAATTGGAAACAAAAAGATGGTCTTCATTCTCATCAAAAATAACAGTCAAATATCAACTTTAGCCTGCAAATCATCCATTATTATACAACTTCGATTCAACTTCAAAAAAGGAATTGATGCTACTTAAATACAACAGTTGTTTGTCTACATCACTAAAAAAGGTCTAAATTCTTAATCAATTTGGTTAAATAGAAAAGATGGAACATGACAAGACACTCAATTAGAAGTCTGAAATAAGCATACCATCTTTGATTGTGTCCCTGTTGGTCCAATGCCATTGAAAAGATCCAGATACCAAACTCCTGGAGGTATCTGAACAAGAACATGGTTAAGTTCAACTCTTGCTGACAAGAAAAAGTAGTTATAACAAGAAAGGAATACACTTCCTTTGCACACAAGAAATCAACTATTTAAACTACAATCTCATTAAATTTCATTTCTCGCAAACTGAAACATTGATGCCAAACCTGTTCATTTGTTAAGTTCAAGGTGATATTTCTCTGCATTGGATAGCACTGAACATTCTCAGGATCTTGAATTTCTAGAACCGATCCATTCAAAAAGGGATCGAATGCTGCAAAAACAGGGATGCTATAAATAAAACCATGTTGCAGAACATAACTGAATAACATTCTCATCTGGCACACACAAAACAGAGCACCTTTAAAACAAAACAAAGAAATTCCACACAAAGAATAGGTTTGGAGTTCCAGGCTCTATAAAATCACGTTAATCAGTGCGCGATAAAGATTCAATTGTCTCTTATTTACGTGAACTGTTATCACCAGGTATACTCTCTTATCAATTCTCTTCCTGTCTGTCGTACCTAACTGTATAACAGAACTGTTCAAGACTTCTGGTATAGGAGGGCTGCCATATCTGAAGCAGATAACTCGTAGCTGGCTTTTCGGAACCACTGATATGCTCTTCCAATCCTGTCAAAAATCTGAGCATCAGCTTACATAAAAGCAAGGCAGAGCAATACCTGAACTAATGACTCAATTGGATAGACACAATTCATCAACGAAGCAGAATCTCAATCTTTAACTCAACATAATCAAAGGTACTATAACAAAAAACTAAACAAGAACTCAGAGATTAAGCAGTTTGCACCGAACATAAACATTATCGAACTAACACTCACTTGTTCCACGTCCGACTCTATGGCTACAGACACCGAAGAGAACCACGGAGGTAGATCAACTGAAAAACACACGGAAAAGAGTCGATGAAAAACGACAGTAAAGAGCCACACCACCATTAACAAAGCAAGAAACTCCCAAGAGATTATCGAAATCAAAAGATTGAATCAATCAGATGGGAGAGAGAACTTCCATTTCATTGGCTTTTACACACACCTCTAATGTAACTCAAATCAAACTGCCTGACCTCCGTCTGGGGGTATCTAAAGCTCGAAACAGTAAAAGTGTTCGACTGCGTCAGTTCATAAGCTGAATAGGACTGAACAAACAGACACAAAAAGAGCAATAAACGACTCGCAATCCTATAACAAGAGGACCAGAGAATCGCATTCCGGGCCATGTGCTTTGAGGTGATCATATTATCCAAACTCGTAAAGAAAAAGTTGTTCGTTGAGAGAGACCAAAAGGGTATATACCACATAAGTTTAAGTAAGGGACACAATCGCAAACCTCACCAATTATGGTATAGAAAGCGCTGATTCTGTTCCCGTGATCACCCTTTGACTTGTGATAACGTCCAATCAGGTCTTTTTGGTTTGCTTTCCACTTACACACGAAACTAATGATTCTCAGAACTTTTGACGTATGTCCAAAAATCCAAATGACGTTATATCTTAAACTCGGAACGCCAATGACCAACCACTTCTCAGTCGTTGGATTAACAGACTAGCAGGAAACATCCGACTCTGTTTCATTTTGACAATTAACAATAACGTGTGCGTGAAACTTCATCGAAACAGCTCTGTTTACATGGAAAACAGGGCAGGACACCGAGTTAGTATCAACGGATTGGTCTTTGGCTCGTTGCGCATACTTATTGATAAGAAGTCAAAGTCGTCCGATGTATGTCCTCGTCGCCGGTCCTACTAGTTTATCGTACGAAGTTTTTCACGTTTTGTCCTAGTCAATTTCCATGGATGAACGGTACCGTTTCAACATGCAGGAAAACTGAAACCGGCCAGAGGAACAGCATCCTTGTCGGAATTAATTCTTACCTTATTTTATTAAATCTGAATAACACATATATACATGATCTATATAAACATGTAGATGATATTATAAAACAGAATAAGAATAGACCATCTGAGGCTAAAGCTACCGGTCAACCATTTTAAGATAAAATTGAGTCATTTAGATATTTTAAATCAAATCTCAAATCGATCTCTTAAATATAGTCTTACTCTACAATTTGACCAATCTAGTTTGGTTTGAAGATTAGTAATTCCAGATCGAGTAGTTCAAATTTAGGTTTAAACTCAATCGAATCACTTAAAACAGTGTTTTAAGTTGAATCGATTTGACTATTTTAATAATGAACATTTTGAATCAATTAATTTTTTTGTTTGATTTTATTTAGTTTAATTTTTTATTAAAAATTGATAAAATTATTAATTAATTAGTTAATTATTTTTAAATAAAATTGATATTATTTGAATATTTTAAAGTAAATCTCAAACCAATTTTTTAAATTTACTCTTTATAATTTAAAATTATTTTGTTAATTTTCAACCGAATTGTTAAAAGCATCATTAATTAAGTATACGAAGCTCCTGACTGTCCCTGTCCAGTTTTACATGGCCCCACGATTGCCGATGCACTTCACCGGTCGAACCGGAATAAATATAAGCGAATGTATATTATTATTATAATTATGATGGTTAGTTTGGATAAAAAATGATTATCATTACTATTATTATTGATAGTGGTTAGTTTGTAAAAAATATTGAAAAATAAAAATTTATCATATTGTAATTAATTAAGTAATTATCTTTTATTTAATAAATGAATTATATTTTAATTAATTATATTGTAACTAATTAGTTAATTATTTCAAATTAATTATAATATAATTTATTATATTTTATTTAATTAATTATAGTATTGTAATTAATGAATGAATTATATTTTAATTAATTAATTAATCATATTTTAATCAACTAATTAATTAGTATTAAAAATGATTTTAGAAAAGTCACTTATTAAAGAATGAGTTTTATTCCTTTACTAAATGGATAGTACAAAGGACTCTCCAAAAGTGAGATATCAAACTATTGCTCCTATAATGATAATCAACAATTAACTATTAACTTTTAATTTCTTACCTATTAACCTCTTCTCAAACTCATCAACCAAGCACTCCCTAAGGCTTGGTTTGGGAGAGCGGTGGCGGTTGATAACTTGCTGAAATCAACCAACTGAAATGATAAATACTTATTTTCAATAAGTACTTATGTGTTTGGGATCGCTGCTTTGATAACTGCTGAAACATAAAAATAGGTGTTTGGCAAGTGCAGTTGTGGTTGTTAAAAAAAGATAAAATGACTAAAAAGCTCATTGATTTAATAAATTATTAATTTTTGTTAAATAATTAAAAAATATTATTATTCATATAAATTTAAAATGATAAATAATAAAATATTAAATATAAATATAAATATAAATATAAATAAATTTAGTAAATAAATATTTCAAAAAAATATTATTAGTCATATAAATTCAAATTATAAACATTAAATTATTAAATTAAAATAAGAAAATAAAAATAAAAATAAATTTAGTAAATAAAATATTTCACCTTACTTAAATACTATTGGCAAAAACTTTCTTATATTAATTAAAGGTATAATGAAAAATATTAAAATATCATGAGGTTATTATTGGAAAGTAAAATTTTCACCACATAAGCAGTTTTCTACCACAGCTCTCTTTCTGCTTATCTATATCTGCGGTGGCACCGCAGTTTTCCCTTATCTGCGATTGTCGGCCACAAATCTAAATATATGACTGCGTTTGAAAATTGCGGTGGATAAGTGCTTATCTTCACCGCACTACAGATCCAAACGCAACCTAAGTCTTTCCTAATATTTGAAAAGTTGGGTATTAAAAAAATCTCATAGTTTATTTAATTTTCTAATTATAACTCAAAGAGGTAGCAATTAAATATTTAATTTTTTATTTTTTCAATTTTATTCCAATGTCAACATTTTTGTTAATTTTATTTACGTGACTTGTCATGTGTTGTAGAAACACTAAACACTTATACATGTCGGATCAAATTAATATGACTAATGAAGATTATCAAAACTACATCGTTTAATAACATAACTAAAATTACGTCGTTTTTGAGAATGAAATCCTTAAATCAAAAAAGGCAACCCTTTGTTCTTGCATAGCCTTTTCATTCTCACATCCATTCGCTTTTGCATCGCACTAAGCTCCTCAGTTCATTATTGCTTCGCAACACTCAGTTTGTTCTGGCATCGAAACGGCTCCTCTTTAATTTAGGGATTTAATTCCAAAAAACTTACGTAGTTTTAGTTATCTTATTAAATGACATAGTTTTGTTAATTTTCATTGGTTTTATTAATTTGGTCTGACGTGTATAAGTGTTTAGAGTTTTTATAACACGTGATAAGTTACATTAGCAAACTTAACAGAGATAATAATGTTGAGCTATAATTGAAAAACTTAAAAATTTGAATATTTAATTATTATTTTTTAAAATTCCATCTATAACTATTAAATTGAGCAAAATTTGATAATTTTTTTAATTAACTCTCATTAAAAATTTCAAACTTCAGCCTAAGGTCAATTTAATAATTTATTATAATTATTTTAAATTATGATTTCAAGTTGGGTTCAATTGATTTGGGTTAGATTTAAAAATTTGGTTGGGCTACCATATCGGTGGCATTTAATTGGTCTACGTATATTTTCCACTTTACATAGCTATATTTTAATCAAAGTCTAAAAGATTTTTTTGAAAAAATTTAGAATTAAAGAATTTTTCAATTATTTAAAAATTCTTTAAAAAATTAAATTACAAAGAGATTTATGACATGTACCCTGATAAAAAATGAACATTTTCACCAATTATATATAAATTAGTTATAGCCGCTGCTTGACAATCAGCGGATTGTATTAGATATCGCTGATTCTATCAGTAGTTAGCTATTAGCAGATAAATATAATTTATTTGACTAGTGGATAACATGTTCATTTAAAGATGATTGATAAAATTAATCGTTTATTATTAATTATTTATGTGTACAATGACTTACAGTAGTACAACTTTAAAAAATATTTATAAGTAGATGAATATTATCCGATTATATATTAGTATTTCTTTGAATATTCTCGTAAGAATTAAGATAAAGTAAAATAAGTCAACATCATTATTTTCTCCAATATCTTCTATAACATCGAAAGCGCCTCTTCAATACAACTTCTCAATAATGAATAACCTCAATTTAAAACTTCTTGAGATCCTCTTGGATTTGCACGATGAAAGATCAATTGAAGAACTTGAGAAATCACTAAAATGCCACTAAAAATAAGCTTGAGATTGGGTTCAGTAGGATCACACTAGGAAATTTTTTCCTTAAATGCAAAACCAAGGAACTTAATATGGAATTTGGGTTCATAAAAATGATATGGATTTAATTTCTAAATTAAGGAAATATAATTTTTAATATTTTAATTTTTAATTTTAAAAATTGAAACTATAGCTTTAACATATTAAATTAAAATAAAATTATTTTGAAAAATTATTTATATTAATATCTTAAAATTTAAACTTAGATAATAATAATTAATTTAAATTTGACTTATTAATTTTAGATTAAATTGAATTGAATTAAACACAATTTATAGGTGATAATAACATTATATACTAAATATTGATATAAAAAGTGACATAAATATTGGTCTATACAGAAGTAAATAATTAGAGAAAGCGAAATTTAAAGTATTTGATTTTTGAAAATTTTAATTTAATATATAATATTTTTAATTTAATGACTACCCTTTTAAACTTCGTATAATTAAGTCAAATTTATATTTATATGTATATTTCTATCTTTATCTTTATATCTATCTACTCAATCTTTTTGAGTAATTTGTAATAATTTTTGGATATAATAATCTTTTAGTTGTTGAAAGAAAATACTTCCTATAGTAATGTTTTCAAAATCAACAAATTGAATTCAATTTAGCAACCTAATCGATTAATTACTAAATATAATGATAAACAGTTTGATATGATCAAACAGTCCAAACCTTTCAATATGGAAAAAAAGAGAGAGACAAATAGGTAATTTATCAAACAAGCCTATATATACTTCCAAGTGTGGAAGTATTGGCCACAAATTACTTCCAGGCTTAGCCCATCTTCTTCATTATTCGCATTAATTAATAATTACAATGTTGAAAAAGTAGTTTAGATATGGTTTGACCTTGCTGAACTAGAGATAAGGATGTAGTAATTGTAGATATTTGGGATCAAATCTACTATTGTTTTTTCTATATTTCTGTTTGTTTGGCATTGCCGCATTTTAGCAACAAAATCTCATTAGAATCTCTAAGAACATCTCTAAGAATCTGCTAAAATACGTAACACAAACTAATATTCTTCATATTCTGATACGTCTCTTTGACTTTCTGTGTCACTTGTGAGCTAACATGAAACCAAACTTGAGCGACATAGATAACTCTTCATGTTATGGAACTACCACTACGAGGTTTCCACATTCTATGGTCACATGGTCGTTTACTAGGTTGACACTGGTCTGGCTCTTCTTCGTCTCTATTCCTTATCTCTATTACTATTACCCTGTGCCATTGTTTCAATCCAATTTCCCTCCTAACCAGACCATCATTCTTCAGCAATCACTTGCTATTTCCACGTCAAATCACTCGCTCACACCATCCCTGCCAATCCCTGAAACTACAAAGCTTAATCACATTGTTTTTGGGATTGCTTCCACATCTGAGCTATGGCACCACAGGAAAAACTACGTCAAGCTATGGTGGAAACCAGAGAATATGCGTGGGGTAGTGTGGTTGGACAAGCCAGTGAAGAAGGAAACAGACGACCATCTCTTGCCACCGGTGAGAATATCCCAAGTTAACATGTCGGAGTTCGAGTACCGCAACCCAAAAGGTGACAGGTCTGCGATACGTTTAACGAGGATAGTTTCAGAGACGTTGGAGCTACAAAGCACGAAGGGCGTGAGGTGGTTTGTGATGGGTGATGATGATACGTTCTTTGTTCCAGATAACCTGCTCAGGGTTCTCTCCAAGTATGATCATGGTCAGTATTATTATATAGGAAGTGTATCAGAGAGTCACTTGCAGAACATACGATTTTCTTATCAAATGGCCTATGGAGGTGCTGGTTTTGCCATTAGTTACCCATTAGCTCAAGCACTTGCCAAGATGCAGGATCGGTGCATCAAGAGATATCCAGCTTTGTACGGTTCTGATGATCGGATTCACGCTTGCATGTCTGAGCTCGGTATTCCTCTTACCAAAGAACCTGGATTTCACCAGGTTCGTTGTTTTGTCCCTCATCTTGTACTTAACACGATACTCTTCTGTTTCCTGTTACGATCCTGACGAGATATTATCGATTCCTTTTTATATTCTCATCAGTTTGATGTGTATGGAAACGTGTTCGGGCTTCTCACAGCACATCCTGTGGCACCTTTGGTCTCAATGCATCATTTGGATATCATTGATCCTATATTTCCTGAACTGAACAGAATCACTGCTCTTCAGAAGCTATCAGACCCAATCAGACTCGACTCTGCTGCTCTAATTCAACAATCCATTTGCTACGACAGAAGCACTAAATGGACAGTATCTGTATCATGGGGCTATGCCGTTCAAATCTTCCAGGAAATAGTGAAGCCTCGAGACATTGAAATACCATCGAGGACATTCCTCCATTGGTACCGAGCTTCTGATCCCAGAGGCTATGCCTTCAACACTCGAGCAGCTTCAAGTCGCAACACTTGCCAAAACCCTTTTGTCTATTATTTGTCTTCAGCTTTTTATGACACCATTAGGAACACAACAGCTAGTGAGTACGTAATTCATCAGGGTCCAAACACGGATTGCAACTGGGATATGCCAAATCCTGCTCTGATTTACAGAGTCAAGGTTTATAAAAAACCTGACGAGCATTTATGGGACAAGGTAACAACGTTTGTGTACTATTTTGTAAAAAGTCTAGCGTACGTCTACTTCTGGTGATTGATAAAGAGTTTTGGTTTCTGAGTGTTGAACAGGCTCCGAGAAGAAATTGTTGCAAGGTCTTACCAAGAAAGGATAAGTTCACCTTGTTAGTTGAGGTTGGGGTATGCAGAGAAGGTGAAGTTATTGAATTCAGGTGACACAATACTGCGAAATATGTTCGTCATTTATTCTTTATGATTCTTTTTCTTTTCACATGACGAGTTCATACCACGAATCCACAGTTTGAGTTCTTGAAACTTTGATCTTTAAAAAAAAAAAAAAAAATTCTTCACCAAGTTCTGCATCTGGAAATTCAAAGACCACAAATTACTAAACTTGTAACAAAGATCACTAATTTGTCTTTAACTTGTATCAAAGATCACTAATTTGTCTTCTCACTGATTTCCAAAGCGCAAGAGATGAGATCACAAACTGAAGCAATTAGATGATAGTAGTCACAACCACATAAACAGAAAGAATTACAAACTTAAATTGATAAAATTCCATGAGCACGCAAATCATATGAGAAAGTGTGTAAATTGTCATTGATCGTTACACATGTTCTCTGAGTTTCAGACGCTTTGTCCACATGATCATCAACATAGTTCACGAATAATAAAAAAACTAAACTGAAGACAATATGTGCGAGAAGGAAAACTCCAGTTCATTACCTAAAGATGGAAGACGGAATTCCCGCTTGCTACCATCTTTTTATTTTTTGCATAAACAAAAGCCAATTCTTGCAACGTGACTAAAAGGCAAAACCATCCTTTTGAATCCTCGCAACCGTGGTATGGGCATATCATGTCACTCCTTCCTTTACTGTGGACCTTTACAGGAGTTACAAACAAACTATGATATCTTCGATCTCAAAACCAAACAAAAACCAATCCGAAAAGGAATTTGTGTGCAGTCTGCTGACCAGTTGTCAAATAAACAAGCAGCATCCATCTCCAGCCTTCTAACTTCAACCTTTTAATTGAAACAGCAAGTAACTTCCCATCTTGGAAACTCATTCAAGATGTATCAATTGAAGTATGGTCAAATAAAGTTTCCTATAAGAAAAGATAAACATAACAGAAGTAGGAGATAAACAAGGAGAGTAAGAGGATGAAGATGAAGGAAAATGGTGCATAGAAACGCTGATTGTTCAAAAAATAACCACAAAGCAAAAGCTTCACAGATATGGCATCAACTGTTCAAGTCAGTAAATACCGCTCTAGTAAAGAAAGTCACTGGACGGATAAATATTTGTTACAAGGTCTCTTCCCCAATTATTCTTCCAATTCTTAGGAGAATCAGCCACATAGTGGCTTATAATAAGATAATTATTGAAGAAACCAAGCCATGTCAACTATCCACCAGTTAATAGGGGGATAAACTCATGTTGCTTGTGGGGCACAACAGCCAGTTTTTAGCCATACATGATCGCACATAGGGCAGGTTTCACTCCTTTCCATCCATTCCAAAAGGCATGAAAGGTGAAATTGATGGTCACATTTCGTAATGAGTTTGGGATTCTCAGTATCATATTCTGCAGAATGAAGCAGCAAGAGTTTAGGTTTGGCAATAAACATGAATCTAAATCCTCAAACTTATCGGTGCTACTTCACCTTCAAGACAAATGGGACAAGCATCCTCTTCTTCTGCTGCTGACATCACAGAGTCATTTGGCTTTGATGTTTCAGACTTCCTTGGGGAGACAAGCAAGGAACTAGTGTGAGTTTTCAAGTCTGATTCTGCGAGATCTTCTGTTGCTAAAGTTTCAAAACTACTGCAACTAATCGTATCTTGAACAGTTTCAGAATCAGTTGATTGTGGATATCTTGGAACTAGGTCATAGGGCAAAGGTGCAGGAGGCGACCGGAAAGTATCAGGAGATTCTGTATTAAGATTTAATTCAACTAGAAGACCTGCAGTAAATGCAGAAACAGCCCCACTGCGAGATGTTAAGGGCTCATGCTCTTCCAAAGCCGATGGACACTGCAAAGAAAGTACTTGTCAGCCATCAAAATTCGCCAGATTTAACCTTGAATAAATAGATTCCTTAATTTTCTTTATGATTCTTTTTCTTTCACGAGATGAGTTAAAACCACCGACACCCAGTTAGAATTCTTGAAATATTGTATCTTGAAAATCACCAGGACAAGTGACTGTATCAAATGCTCCAGTTCCAAATCAAATACCCATCATTTTACTAAACCAGATATAGCTGCTTATATATATATAAAAAAAAATAATAACAAGGAAAGATCCAGCAGATGTATACAGGGAAAATGAGGAATCACTAACATAATAGAACACGGGTGTTCCACGAAGATGGGGTTTCCTGGAAGAACAACAGCAACCGCCCATTCCCGCCAATAAGTTCTTTCATCAAAGTAATACCACCGATGATGACGAATGGTTTCCTGGTATCTGTCATGAAAGGATCGTCAAAAGAAACACATAATTACCACTTACCAATCGTATAATTTATCTCAAAATCTGACACTTAATGAGTAAGATATTAGCACTCATCAGCCAAATTGAAAGAAAAAGAGAGACATAAAACAAAAGAACAAACTTGCCAGTCTAGGAATATGTTGCAACTAATTGAATTCTTGAAAAACTAGTGAACTATATTCATCACATAATATGTACCACAAATATTCCCGATTAGCATTTAGTAGGAGGATACTCAAAAACCCGACCGAGTGAGCTCATTACAGTAAAAGAAAAATCTCAGATAGAAACAAAGAATTGCCAAGATGATTAATCGAACTCTCAAAATTACGGCACGCACAAATTGGTACCAAAGCACTATACACACAAAGATACAAATGATGCATTTGGGCTTATTATGTAGTCCTCAGATAACCAGATAAGTAGCAAGCAAAGTTACAGATTTCAATAGACGAGTTAAAGCAATCAAATTGAGAACCACAAAGCACACGCAGTTCCGGATATCTACAACACAACCAATTCCATCAAAGGAACAAAAAAGGCAACTTGTAACAGAAACAACGTCAAGTAAACAAAACACAATTCAATTGCAATACCCTACTGCCTAAAACCTAACATGAAACGCCGAGGAGGGCGAGAACAATCTAGTAAAAGCTACAAATTTTGATGATAAGTTACATTATAAACAAAAAAAAGTTAAATGGGTCATCGAAGAAAGAGGCGTCAAGATGAGAAACCCACCTCCAGGAAACAAAAGGCAAAGGAAAAGCAAAGCAACAACCTTCTTGTATTCTTGTACTTGGTGTTTTCCTTTATACTTTGTCTGCCTAGTCCACTAGTTTCATGGCTGGTGGATGCCTGTTTTTCAACGTACTTACTGTACCAAATGACACGGGCTAATTATTACACTCGATCATCTTGTGTGCTTGCATCATTTGTATCTTAGCTTCAAATTTTTTAAGGATATCATTCGGCCCGGCTCAACTTGGCCGAGGTCGGCAGACCAAGCTTAAATCGACTAGACCTTAGTCGGTTTTTGAATCGGACTCGAGCTTTGGTTGCTCAAGTCCGGTATAGCTTGAAGCTAGCTAATTATTAAAAATTTGATGTGATTTTTAATTTTTAATTTTTAATTAAGCTAGCTAATTATTAAAAATTTGATGTGATTTTTAATTTTTAATTTTCAAAATAAAAAATTAGGTTGGCTTAAGCTAAGCCAAGTTTGGGCTCAGGCTTTGGCTCAAGTCAAACAAAAGTTGTTGGATCAAGCATAGGCCTGGGGCGAACTGACTCATTATCATCTTTATAATTTTTTAGAGTGATTATTTACTTTTCTTAGATTTTATTCTGGGTAAAATATATTTAACCTTTTATGCTAAAAAAAACTTTTAAAAAACTAAAATTTGAAATTTATTAATCTTTAATATTTTTATTTTAAATATTTTTTAAATAATGACAAAAAACACTGATATGAAGATCAAACTTCTACAAATCAAAGACATGATAACACAACTTTGTTTTTAAAACTTGATTCGAATTAATTAAATTTAAGTTAAATTAATAATTTTAAATAATTATAATAAATTACTAGTTTGAAAAAGGTTTAATTAATTTGATTCGAATTTAAGATTATGTGTAATATTGATATCGCGTGCACTTCATCGATATACTAACCAAAGTTTAAGAAATGCAAATTTTTTAAATTGAAAATTAAAAATTTTAGCTACATGAAAATTTTATATTTATTATTTTTCATTTTTTATCATTTGTATTCTCAAATAAAATTTTTTGTTAAAAAACTTGTCAGAAAATGATGAAATATTGTATATTATATGGTACATTATCTATCATATATATATATAGTTTGTGTATTTATTTATGTATTTTCTTTTACCATATTTTATAGGTATGGTATTACATACTTTTCTTTTTTAGAAACATTGTATTACATATTTTTATATGTTTAATCATGCATATTTACTTATATTTTGCACTATTATTAATTTGTATTAGTCTATCGGAAACAATTTCTCTACTATATGAAAGCAAGTCTGCATACTGTTAAACTTTTTCAAATCTTACATTTCAATGAGAATCTCACTAGATGTTCTTGTTTATACTACATCAAAATATCAATTGTGTCACGTAACACCTACACAAATTATGCAACATTATTTTAGCACTTTTGTTAAATTTTTTAATAAAAGATGATGTTTGTGAATAATGATTTTTAAAAGTAAAAAATATAACAAAAAATCCAAACTATAAGGAGATTTGGTATAATTAATTAACTTCATCCAAAGAAAAATGAACCATTGCATTATCAATAACATTTTAATGCAAATTTTAACCAATTTGAAGAGGTACTAAGCACAAATCACCAGTTGAAATTAATGTTAACAAGGTGATTTAAGTATGATATTCGCTAATTTGTAGACAATCATTATTAATATGGTGTACTATTACATTAAAATCTTAGTACTCATTTACAGATAACGAATGCATCTGAACTGAAAGCTATGGCGCGAAACTACTTTCAACTTTGTTTATGGATGAGTCTAACAACAATGTTGATTACTTTTGTGGTAAGTTTCCTCCTTTGAAAGCTGAGCAACTTCAGAAGCTACAAACACCAATTGTGGAAGATGAAATAAAGCAAGTAGTTTTTAGTTTGGGAAGCGTGAAGGCCCTTGGACCCGACGGACTCTATGCAATTTTCTTTCAAAAACACTGAAATATAGTGCAAAATGATATTTGCACTTTTATCAGGAATGTTTTTGAAGGACGAATCTCCTGTAGCAGCATTAATAAAACTTTCATCTATCTCATTCCTAAGGTACCAAACCTTGAACAAATCACTAATAGCATGTTTGGTTCAACGGAATAACTATTCTATTCCTAATGTATTCCTGACAATTACCTCCTCTTGTGTTTGGTTAGAAAAAGAGAGTTAGAATAGTTATTCTCAGGTTTAATTATCCCTAGACCTTGGGGAATAGCTAAAGAAAACATACCCTTGTCTTTATCTATTCTGGGAATGTCAGAATAAACTCTACGATGTTGAGGACCGAAATATCCTTGTCTCTCTCGCTCTTGTCTTCAAGCTTCACACTCTCGTCTCCCTCGCTCTTGTCTTCAAGCTCTTGTCTTCAAGCTCTTGTCTCTCTCGCTCTTCACGGTCTTCTCCAATGTTTCTCTGCCAATTGTACGAATTAGGTATGTTTCTTGTAAATCTAACTTCGTCGCTACTTATGTTTTTTGCCATCAATGTGGTTGTTTGGCTTACCTCATCAGACAAATAGCTTTTGTGATGCTATTTGGCCTTCTTGTCTTTTCCAATCAACTTGACTTTATTGTGGAATGTATCTACTTCCAGTCTCTTCCTTGTATCTGTGCGAGTCTTTATGTTTGATGAAGGGTTGTAATAGCCTGCTTGTTCCCCTCTATGGTAGTCAAGCAGTTAGGTCGACTTATTAAATGTGTTTACATCAACTTGTTTGAAGTTGGAGTAAAAAATCATTTGAACTGTTTGGGACGTGTTAATTGTTAATTGATATGATTGAACGGCGTTTGAGTTATCTAAATGGTATGAATTATGTTGAAGATGTGTTATCTGTGTGGTATTAACATGGATTGTAGGGTATCTACGTTATTTGGGTTATGACACTGATTAGAAGAGTTTGTTCCCAGATAGATTTCTATTAGAGCAAAAACTAGAAGAGGAAATCACTAGTAGTTAAAATTGGTTGTGAATGAATTTAGCCATTGACAAAATTTTTATTTGTTTCAATAGGTTATATATGGTATGAATATAGTTGGAGAGATTGGTTCCCAGCGTTATCTTCATGTTGTGGAAGATAGGAAAATTTGTTAATAATCTTCAGAGAAGATTATTACGGATCTTAATAGAATTTCATCCTTGACAAACTTGTTGTGTAACACCTCGTGTTAGGGGTTAGAATATTGAGAAATTTCAATCCATTGTATGCTTTGCATATTTGAGTATTCACTTATATGTGCATATGTATTTTTGACACATGCAAATATTTGTACATACATTCATTGACATTTTTCCAAGTATAAGTGAATTTTTTATGTGATTAAAGTGTGAATTTTGGATAATTAAATTGGTGTGTATTAAAATAATGATAATAGTTATTATTTCAGAATTTTTGGTGAATTGTGGATTAATTGTCTTAGATAATTAAATTGGTGTGTATTAAAATAAATTCCGCATTTTTGGAGACATTTAGGATATTTAAGAAAGATATTGAAAATTTGAGGTAATTTAGATTAAGAAAAATAAAGAAATTAAGAAACAAATTATGGAGTGACAAATGGATCAATGAATGTGTGACATTTGGACAAATTACTAAGTGACAAGTGGTAGCCTTACATTGATGACAAATGGGCTACATGCAAGAGTGACATGTGTCAAGCCTTAAAAAGTGACACCTAGGCATTAGGAGAAATGTTTCTACAACCCTCTCCTTGCTTTCACCGAAAGTCTTCTTCTTCACAAAAGTTTCTCTTTATTGTTTTTTACCGAAGACACCATCTTGCTCACTTATGAACATTGGCTTTTGGATAATCTGTTAAAGCTACACCTTGTGAAGTTTTCTATCATTGGAGGTTTTAATTGTTGCATAAAATTCCCTGTTTATCCAGTATTGAAGCTAGTTGTTTGCTCTCCTAAGTTATGGAAAATTTCTAAAGAGAGAGAAGCTTAATCAAGTAAGTTTTATGATAGTGTAAATGGTTTATGTTGAGGTTTTAATGTAACTAGATGCATGAGTAAATGGAGTACATTTTCATGCTTGTGGATTGCTGCATGCATAAATGGTGTTGATGCATGTGTGGGTGGTGATGGAAGAAGCAGATTCGGAGATATAAATAATTAGATAAAAGTTTGAAGTGAGTTGGAGTATGAGATATGAAGAATTTTACTGAACATATGTCTGTATTTAGGACATAACTTGATATGTGAATATCTAAATTGGATGGAATTTGTTTTAGAGAAAACTAGAGACAAAGAACTACATTTTTTATGAAGGAATCAAATTTGAAATATGTCCCTAAGAGTCTGGAAATTTGGCTCGAACATGAAATTTGTGTTTTGCCAAAGTATGAAATCAGTTCGTGGATTTTTTATTATAACTTGACAGATACTGAACCAAAATCCATGAAATTGACGTCATTAGACTCTTAAGATGTAAAGGAATTTTTGATTAGAAGAAAGTATTGTCTGAAAATGTCTGAATGTTAAAAATGGTGAGAAAGAATGAAAGAGAAAAAAGAAAATGCAGCAGGTTGCGATCATGCAGAAGCACGATCGTGGCTTTGTTGAAGAACATATGAAGTCTGCACAATCGCGACTCTGTTGATAAACGAAGGAAGTCATGATCGTGCCTCCATACGATCGTGACTCGGCTGTTTAAAGAAGGAAACAAGACTTTTTATTATTATTGAACACCCTTCATTACTTTGGCTATAACTTCTTCTTTCGACCTCCAAATGACTTGATTTTGAACCAACAAACTCATAACACATTTCTCTTCCTCTCCATAAAAATATATAGCCATATGAAGTCATAGGGAAGGATTTGATAGATGAATTTAGGATGAAAATGAGGAAGTGAATTGGAACTTTATCATTTAAATTACGTTGGTATTTTGGGTATATCTTGATCTATAGATTTTAAATGAGTTAATTCTTAATTCAGATTACATTAGAGTCATATGGCTATAACTTTCTTGCAGAGGTAAGATCCTAATTCTACCTCTAAGAATTTCAGAAGCTAATTTGAATTTGGGATAAGAATTTTGTTGAAGCTTAAGAACAATCTGAAATCTTTTAAGTATAACTTTTAGTATACTAAATTAAATTAGATGATCTTGGAGTCATTATAAACTTAAGACATAGAGGAACAATTGTCTAGAAGAGAGTGTTACAAAAATACATCATTTTCTTGATCTTATTGATTATGCAAAGTTGACCCAAATGAGGTGCTTCCAGCAAAAGCTGGAATAGAAATTGAATGTATGAATTTTGGAACTTTTGAAGTACAATTGATGGTTACATCAGTTTAGTAAGAAAATACACCCGAGAATTTATCCTGAACATGCATCATACATATTCAGTATACATGAATGATTTCTTAATCTTACACAATAGTAATTTGTATATGTGTTAATTGTTATAGAGGAACGTATAGAGCGGCCACTCCTAGATATTGTCGAGACTTCAAGGCAATAAGCAATAAGGGAGCTTTTGTGAGTAATCTAAGACGGTTACACCTTCCTTTGTTCTGTTTGTTGAATTTGGTTTATGCTGATTGTGTTTTAAATTCCGAACAATGATTGTCCGAGGCGTTTGATACATGTTTATATCATTGGAAGTGCTACTTGCATATGACTATGATTGACTACTTGCTTTGCACATGAAATGTCTGAAATGACTTTGTTTTGGTTTTAAAACTGTTGAGTCCTAGTTGTGGGTAAATAGGCATGCCTAAAATGGTCTGCAGTTGCTCCTGTGATACTTAGGTGTCGAGATTTCTGTCCGTCCTATATAAGTCCCATTACCCACTCCTGTAAATGGCTTAGCAGTCATCTTATTTTGTGTTATGATATATGTTTGTTTTTGACATAAGCAAAATTGTATTATGATTTTGAAGGGTTTATACCCTGTTTTGATATGTAGCTCTGTTAACTATAAAATCTGTTCTGAAATGCATTATGTCTATTTTATTGTTAAACCAATCTGTTAATACATGCTTATGTTATTACATGATTCAGTATGATGAGTTATCACTTTATACATAGATTAGTTATTATTCACTAAGCTATATACTTAGCACGGTGGATTTGTCCCGTGTAGGTTCAGAACGAGGAATATAAAGACTGGGATGAGTCAACCACAATGGCCAATGGAGTTTAAGTCTTGTTTTGATAAAAATGTATTTTGAATATATTTTGGCTTGTTTATAAAATGTATGATTCCGAATTGTTGTAAGTTTTTGTAATAATTATGTTTCAAGTTGGTTTCGATTTTTGGAACAAATTTGTATTAAGTTCATGCGATATGATGTATGTTTGTTCTGAATTGCTTCCAATGGACTTTTGAATGCTATGTTTCCGTAAAATATTTTGGTTTGTTTGTACTGTCTTGTGTGGCATCCACCTATCCTCCTAGGCGGTATTTGGGCGTCACATGTTGGAGCATTGATAAACGGTTGTTGGTTTTTAGATATGAAGACAGAGAATAAGGCTTAAAGTTGAAAAGAAATAAATGTAAGGCATATATAGCAGTACATGATATATATAGCAGTACATAGTAGTATATATAACAGTATATATGTAAAGGGATATTAGATGAACATACAAGTAATTGTTGTGACATAAACCACTACTACATAACTTAACTTCTTTAGAATAGCATATTATAACTTAACTTAATTATAGTAAACTTCTAATTGAATATTGAACAAATTGTGTTATTAACAATTGAAACAAGTCATAAAAAAATCTTAAAATGCTTTAATATGACAATTATGTTTATGTTAAATAGTAAAAGAAAACATGTAAGTTACAGAACTTCATTTACTTCAAGCATACTTCAAATCCTTTGTTTTAATTTTTAATTTAAGCTAGTATTCAAAGGATCAAGATAATTGTAATAGAAATGAAGTTATTGCTAATTTGTAATTCCGTATGATTCATGTTAGAGATATTATAAATAGTTTTAGATCACTATAAATACAAATCTGTTTTTTTAGATGTCGGTAATCAGTGTAATACTTGAAAACACATATGCTGCTAGTAAAATTTTCATCAATTGTATAAACAAAAGCAAAACTTCAAGATTGTTAAAGGTATAGGATGCGTCAAAAAAAAGGGGGGGTTATGGCACTGACAACAAATAGAATCAAAGTAGTCGATCATAAGATAGCACAAGTACATTTCTTAAAGCAATAATATGTTCTTAATTAAAGAAAGTATCTAACACCTCTTCCTTGATTTAAAGACCCCAAACTTCAACTTTCTTCCTTAAAAACTCGAATTTGTTAATTGAAAATGACTTTGTGTATAAATTTTTTCAATCAATCTCAAACTTCTTACCATAATCAATAATACTTTGAAAATGCCTTAAAATTCTTTTTGCTATTCTTAGTCCATTTCACCAGCACAATGCATAAAATTTACTTCCTTATCCTTAGCCACTAGGGTCATTATGCTTATTATGCTTTTGCCTTTCTTTCTATCTTCCTTAGGTTGGTGTTGGGTTATTTGAGTTAGGGTTTCGTTTAAACTTTTTGTTTGAGTTTTGGTTTTTATGTTCTATAATCCCATCTTTTTAACTCTGGAAATAGTATCCTCTTTTTTTCTCTCTTACTCTACTTTATGCCTTTAACTATTTTGAATTATTTCATAGTTGTTCTCTTACATTGTACATTGTTTGAACAAATTTATGTAAATACATTAGAAATTTTATTTTTTGTAGTCATGGCTCATTTCAGCTTGAGTTTACGTAGAAATGCTGAAAGAACAAAAAGGATTGTGGCTGTCTTGACTATATGGTTGCAGTTGTGTAATGTTGTTAGTTCGTTATTCAGTTTGTTGGCATTAGAGGCTTCTTTATAGTTATAGGCCAAAGGTTAGAAGTTATTTTCTAAATTTTTATGCAATGATGATGAGTCATGTTTTTCAATGGTTAGGATGAATAGGCAAGCTTTTTTTAAACTATGTGAAATACTAGAAAGTATAAGAGGATTAAAGTCAATAAAAAACATGTTTATTGATGAACAAGTAGTAATTTTCTTATATATTATTGCTCATCATATTAAAAATCGAGTTATTAGGAAAAATTTTAGAAGGTCAGGTGAGACAATTAGTCGGTGTTTTCATAATGTTTTAAATGCACTGATGCAATTGCAATATCTTTTGTTTAGGAATCCTGAGCCCATACCAACAAACTCTTCGGACCATCGATGGATGTGGTTTAAGGTAGATAATCACCCTATTACTTTTATAAGAAAACATTGTGAATATGATTAAAGTTGCTCATTATTTTTTATTTCATTTGAATTGTGGAATTGCTTAGGTGCTTTGGATGGGACATATACAGGGTTAATGTGCCAATTAAAGATAAGCCTAGATTTTGAACTCGTAAGGGTGACATAGCAATAAATATGTTAGGTGTGTGCACACCTGACATGCAATTTATTTATGTTCGTCCTGGTTGGGAAGGGTTAGTAGCTGATAGTCGAGTTCTTCGTGATGCAATTACTAGGAGACATCAATTAAAAGTGCCTCATGGTAAGCTTTCCTATATGACATAGGAAGGTTGTTTGAAATTTTGTATACGAGATAATGTAAATTGAATAACTTATGTAGTGTTTTTTTATATAGGATGTCGTTACCTAGTTGACGCAGGTTATACAAATTGTGAGGGCTTCCTTGCATCTTTTAGGGGTCAAAGGTACCATTTGAATGAATGACGTCAAGGTTACCAAGCAAGAACTCCAGAAGAATTTTTTAATATGAAACATGCGACTACATGCAAAGTAATTGAGAGGTGTTTTGGGTTACTAAAAATTAGGTGGGCTATTCTTAGGAGTCCATCATTTTATCCAATAAAGAC
>JAOSBN010000009.1:28322842-28339087 GCA_027563595.1 Erythroxylum suave
CATTGATCATGAGACTCTCAGTGATTGATAAAGAACATAACGTGCACCTTCAGGAGTAGGAAAAGGGCCTCTTCTTCATTTTAACAATTGCAACAACAATCCAAAGCAACTCGGTAAAAGTTTTGCTCGATACGTAGAGTTCGCAAAGGTTAAATTATACGCATCCATATTCAGTAAAAGTTTTGCCCAATAAGTAGAGTTCGGAACTGTTCATCCGTCGACATAGACACGCTCTGTAGAAGATGTGCCCGTAGTTCCCCACAAGAAAATAACACATTACAGACGGAAAACATTATGTAATATATTAGTAATAGAAATTAATTTTCTAGCGATAACTTTATCGGAAAAATTGATTTTTGCAATCACCTATATATATGACGATAAACATGGAGAAAAATTATTTGAAATTTTTACGACATAATATAGCGACAGAATAGTAGAATTCTAACATAAAAATAGAAGGCAATAATTGGCGGAAAAAATAAACATTTAAATTACTGATAGAGCTAGATTTTCATTGATAATTCACAGACGAACGAGTCTTGCCCTCTTTTATTTTTTCTCTTCTTCCCTGCATCTACGTCATTGGTCTCTCTTCCTCCCAAACATCCAACATATTTTTGCTTGATTCGGTCCATCGTGCATCGTTTTTAGGAAAATTTGCTCTTGAATTTATTTTATCTCAAAAAATTTGTTGTTAAATGGTTATATATATATGAGTGCAAGTGGGTGAGTTTTGTTTGAATGGATTATGGGCATTATGCGTTTTTATTAATGTTTAAATGTAACCTTTTGAAGAGATCATTGACTCCGTAAATGGAATAGTTTAGCAGTAGCACATCTCCAACATTATACGCAGAGAGATGATCTAAAATGATAGAAATACCTGCTGTGAAAATCCGGGTCTGAATGAAGCCCAATGGGATAAGACATGAGTGGGATGTTTAAGTAGGGCCCGGTCGTCCGAAGCAATTGAGTGGATTTTGATTGGACTGTCATATGTTTTTGTAAAGTATGCTTGACATGTTGGAGACGGTAACTAATATTGTGTACAATAAATATCTAGTTAAAAATGACAGCATGGAGTAGGAACATAAAAACGACGCAGAAAATCTGGTGTCGATAGCGATATGAAATTAAGTGCATGCCAAGTAGGATGGAGATTCTCTTATTCCCCCCTGCCCTATTACCCTTGTTTTTTTAGGGTTGCTTAGGATATAAAAGGTAACGGGAATAGAAATGAGAATAAATATAGGAAGGAATGGAAATAGATATAATCATTATAATTATAATGGTTGGTTAAGATGAAGGAATGATTATCATTACAATTAATAGTAGTTGATATGTAAAAAATATTGTAATTAATTAATTATAAAATGAAATATATTTTAATTAATTACAATATTTTAATCAATAAATGAATTATATTTTAATTAATTATATTACAATTAATTAATAATAATATTTTAATTAATGAATAGTTATATTTTAATTAATAATAATATTTTGATTAAATATAATGTAAATAAACAATAATAATAATATTTTAATTAATTATATTGTCATTAATTAATTAATTACAATATTTTAATAAATAAATAATAATATTTTAATTAATAAATAATTTAATTAATGAATAGTTATATTTTAAATAGTAATAATATTTTAATTAAATATAATGTAATTAATTAAGTAATAATAATTTAATTAATGATATTGTAATTAATTAATTATTTACAACATTTTAATTAATGAATAATACTATTTTAATTAATTATATTGCGATTAATTAATTAATAATTTAATTAATGAATAATTATATTTTAAATAGTAATAATATTTTAATTAAATATAATGTAATGAATTAAGTAATAATAATTTAATTAATGATATTGTAATTAATTAATTAATTACAATATTTTAATTAATGAATAATAATATTTTAATTAATGAATAGTTATATTTAATTAATGACATTTTAATTAAATATAATGTAATTAATTAATTACAATATTTTAATTAATGAATAGTTATATTTTGATTAATAATATTTTCTAAATTAAATATAATGTAATTAATTAGTTAATAATAATATTTTAATTAATTAGATTTTATCTTGATTAATTATGTTAATTAATTAATTAATTAGATTTTATCTTGATTAATTATGTTAATTAATTAATTAATTAGATTTTATCTTGATTAATTATTTTAATTAATTACTTACATTTTATCTTAATTAATTTAATTAATTATATTTTATATTTTAATTAAATATATTTTAATTAATTACATTTTAATTATATTTAAGTTAAATATATTTTAATTATATTTAATTTTAAAATTAAAAAAATATTAGTGTTGGTAAGAATCAAACCCATTCCTCCCATACATGGAGGGTATGGACCATTACTTAAAACTTGGGTATGAAAAAAACTATTCAATCAATCATAATAACTAACCAACCTTTACCATTCATTCAATTCCCGTTGATTTATTCTCATGTCTCTTAACCAAGCACCCCCTAAGTAATATTGATCATTCAATTTTTATGAGTCTCATTTATTGAACGAATGAATTATTATTAAATAGAGTAGAAATAAAATAATAGAAACAAGTGATCTATCCCTACCAAGCGCCCTAATTGTCAACGAGTGAAGATATTTAATACAAAACTAATTCTTTTTAAATCAAGAATATTCAAGTCTGGTCGAATTTGATTAGAGTTCGAATAGAATTTGAGTATGAAAGTCCAACCTAAATGAGTCAATCACTTAGACCAAAATGACGTTATTTGAACATAAAATTTTAAAAATAATATTAAAATAACATTATTTTGATCAATCCATTTGGAAACAAACTCAAATTTAAGCTATACTATTCAATTTGTTTTGTATTTCAAGCTGAATTTAGACTATATATTTTCAAGATTGTACCGAACCGAATCATCAATGGACATGACCCAACACAACCCATTGCGATACTTTAGATAAAGTTGATATTTTGATAGTATAGCAATGGCAAAATACAATTTTATCAATATTTAAGATGTCAGATTTAAATTTAAACAAATTTAAGTTTTAAATCATATTTTAGATTAAAAAACAAATCCAATTCGATTAGGCCTAAACATTTAAAATCAAACTCGAACCTAAATCTAGTTGAATTAATCTGAAACTTGATAATTTCAAGTTGGATCAAATTAAGTTTAAACTTTTGTTTGCTTTCTCTGATGCAAGTAGAGATGGCATTTAAGCCCAAGCCTATGCTCGGTCAAAGTCAATAGACCAAGTCCAAGTTGACCGGAGCTTGAGCTCTAGCTACCTTGATTTGAGACTTGACAATTATAAGCATGATAATTATAAACAAAACTGACGTCGTTTTTATATTTTTTATTAAAAAAAGCAGCTCTAGCCTAGGCTACCTTGTGCCTAAACAATAGAAGCGGGCCTAGGTTGATCCATTGTCGTCCCTAAATCCAAGTTGACTAAATTACTAAGATCTAGTGGCTAAAATTATAACTTGCCCTCAATTCCATCATTTTGCATTACATCATATAAATCATAATAAATGTCTACTTTACTTTTCAAACTCAGTTATTATTTGTCAATTCTAAATATCCATCAACAACTCCAAAATCAAGTAACAACATCGAGTCAATTCTAAGACAAAAAACTCAAATTTCTAAGACAAAAATTAAAAAAGAAAATCCAAAAGATCCACCTCCATAAGGAGCTAAAGTGTAGGGATGACAATGGGTCGCATGGTCAGTTCTGCTAAATTTTTTAAAATTAAAAGTGTCAAACAATATCTTGTTTTAATAGGTTCTCGGCCCGGGCTGCTAAATCCCAGACCGACCTGAGGCTTAACTATTTTAAGCAAAATCGTTTTGATTAGAATAGTTGAACCTTGGGTCTATCTAGACCTGAGCCTGACTCATTAAAAATACCTAAATCTGAGTTAATGGTCAGCCCATTGTCATCCCTAAACTAAATATCCAAGCATCAAATTAAAGAGAATCCAAGTGAAGGAATCAAAGCCAGCGAAATGCATATTCTATGTTTTAGAAGTAATAAATCAATAATACACTATCAGGCATTTACCAATCTACTATCAATTATCATAGCATATACATTATACAAACACAAACTTAATATCACAAGACACCAAGTAGATCGAACTCTTTAACATCGCAATAGCAGAAACAGAAGGCTACCACCGTTCGTATAGCCTAACCAGTTATGTCATACAAGATTACCTAGGCAGAAACACCTTGTTCAGAATGATAATTGTTGCCTTGGTTGCCATTCTTCGTATCGGTTTCATCGGTAGGCAATTTCGCCCACGGAACAGGATTCCTCGTTGCCTTCCTCCTCTGGAAGATCATATATACACTCAGCACAAAACAGATAACAGCAATTAGAGGAACTAAAACACCTATGCTCTTCCTTGGCCAATTCTTCCAAATCATTCCAGCACAGACACTTCCATCAAGACTGCCCATTGAATTGTTCATCTTCATAATCTCCAAACCATTCAAAATACCGTCTACTGAGAATCCCAGGCTCATGTTTGAGGGTCCGATGCTAACAGTTAAAACGTCAGAGCTACCACCATCAACCACAAAATCCGCATAAAATGGAGCAGCCAGCGTATAAGTAATGTAGGAAAGATCCAAGTTTTCATATGCTAAATACCCATTGACATATACATTGAAATTCAACAAGCCAAGCGCTATGCTAGCAATATCACAGAAATGCATTCTGACGAGATATCTATAACCCCCATCAACAGGAAACTTCCATGTCATGTTCACATGAGGAATTGAAGCATTTTTGGTTAAAATCGTACGGGCGGTACCATACACAAAATCAGGAGCAACTTCACGACTCGCAAGTCCAGCTCCATACATAATATAGCCACTAAAATGCACCTTCTTTGAATAATCACTAGATTTGAAGAACTCATCATCAGGAATCCATGTTCTCCACAATGTATCATTAAAAGGTGTCAACTTGTAACCCCCAACATTGATCCTATAGACGGTTTCAAGAGCCTGTTTTGTTAATCCATCAAGTTTCTCAATTTTATCACCATTAACAACCGTGGCCACATCGGCAATCAGATCTTTAGGCGCAGATATCACTTCAATTGCATTGACAAACCCAAAGTTGCCCCTTTCCACAGGAAGAAAAGTAACTACAAGCTTATCAGAATCAACCCATAACATATACTCCTTAATCACAGGGTTGGCTGCATTGAGAGCACTAAAATTGCTCAAAACCACGTAACCATCAACCAGAACATGAAATCGAGCTTCGTTCAAATCCCAATTCGAAGAAACAAAAGGGTTAAAGTGTAAGCGTACCATGTGGGTCCCCCGATCCTTGATCTCAAACACATACTTCGAAGGTTTCTTGAAAACTCTCACCGTTTGATAGATTTGAGGAGAATTAGGAACTGGGTTTTGGTTGGCAACCGGAATAGTCCTCCTTGATAAGACCAACGGCGACTCAGAGTTGACAAAATCGTCATCGGAGACGAAACGGCGATTGAATACGGAGGAGTCCACGGCGGAGCCACAGTTGATAAGATAATTATCGATGGGCGAGAACTTCTTGTAGAAAGACAGAGTGGGAGAGAAGGAGGTGAGCATACACAGAGCGAGGAGATAGAGATAGGTAGGACGATGAGTCTCCATAATTCGAGCAACAGTGATTCGCGAGAGCTATGGGAAAACCAGGTTTTGATGAATTTTCGATGTAATAACTGAGTCGGAAAGTCAAGTTGACTCGGACGTTATGGTCTACACGTTAAAAGCTGGCAAACCTTCGCTTTTATTGTATTTCTACGCGCAAGGTTGTCGGACCACTTTAGATGCTCTGGTTCGTCAGTCTTGACCAAGCGTGTGATTGAAACGGTGCGTCCCGCATCAGCAGGCTGGCAATTTGTAGCTTTTATTTTTACTTTTTTATTTTTATTTTCAATTTTTTTAAAAAAAATATGGTGTTATCAATTTTTAAATTTTGTTTTCTTTCAACTTTTATAGTATTTTACATAATATGATTTAATATTAATTAAATATATTACTTAATTATTAATAAGAATTATAACCGATTTAGTTTAATGTTATACATTTAATTATCTAATACTAATTATTGATGAAATTATGAATAATTTAATTTAATTCAATTTTATAATTATTTTAAAATTTAAAATTTATAATTATCAATAAATAAAATTTAGAATTAAAATATCTTCAAGGTATAGTATATATTTTTAAATAAAATTTTCTTTAATAAATAAAAATATAATAATTTTGTAATAAATATTATATATGAGATTAAAACTCTATTTAATTTATTTATTTATAAAAATTATCTTTAATTTTATTTAAAATGAAATTATTATATATTAATAAGCAAATATGTTATTATTATTTTAATAAAAATTAAAAACTAAAAATCGCAAAGAGAATGTTGGAGTGAAACCGAACGACTCTTTTAAGTTTTGTAATTTTTATGCATATATATTAAAATTGGATTCTAGTTCGAGTAGAATGTTATCAATCATTGAGGTCAAAACTGTGTGATTTCTCAAATTCATTCGATCATTAACATTGTTAAAGAAGTTCTTATCCTTTTGTGACAAAATTAAAACAGAATCATATAGAATAAATGAGGAATCTATTTCACAGTATTGTGTGAGCTGAATTCGATAACTTCACCTTGTCTAAATACCTTCATCTGACAAGATGGAGTTATCATTTGCCGGCAAGACATTGCAACAGTTTCTTCTCGGGGCCTGTTAAGCGCTCAGCAACCAAAACTATTTATCAGTCACCAGAAGGAGACATACGCAAGACTTTGCACAAAAATTACACGAGTGTTGTTACCAGGTCCCATAAATGCTCGGCAGGTTTCTTATTATAAACCTTGATTCTGTAAATCAGAGCAGGATTTGGCAATCCGAGTTTGGACCCTGATGAATTACGTACTCACTAGGCTGTTCTGTTCCTAACGGTGTCGTAAAAAGCCGAAGACAAGTAATAGACAAAAGGGTTTTGGCAGGGGTTGCGACTTAAAGCTGCTCGAGTGTTGAAGGCATAGCCTGTGGGATCAGAAGCTTTGTACCAAAGGAGGAATGTCCTCGATGGTATTTCAGTGTCTCGAGGCTTCAGGATTTCCTGAATTATTTGAACTGCATAGCCCCATGATACAGTTACTGTCCATTTGTTGCTTCTGTCGTAGCAAATGGATTGTTGGATAAGCGCAGCGGAGTCGAGTCTGATTGGGTCTGATAGCTTCTGAAGAGCAGTGATTATGTTCAGTTCAGGAAATATAGGATCAATGATATCCAAATGATGCATTGAGACCAAAGGTGCCACAGGATGTGCTGTGAGAAGCCCGAACACGTCAAACTGATGAGAATATAGAAAGGATTCGATAATATCTCGTCAGGATCATAACAGGAAACAGAAGAGTATCGTGTGAAGTACAAGATGAGGGACGAAACAACGAACCTGGTGAAATCCGGGTTCTTTGGTAAGAGGAACACCAAGCTCAGACATGCAAGCGTGAATCCGATCCTCAGAACCGTACAAAGCTGAATATCTCTTGATGCACCGATCCTGCATCTTGGCAAGTGCTTGAGCTAATGGGTAACTAATGTCAAATCCTGCACCTCCATAGGCCATTTGATAAGAAAATCGTATGTTCTGCAAGTGAATCTGCTAAACTTTCGATGTAATAATACTGATTATGATCATACTTGGAGAGAACCCTGAGCAAGTTATCTGGAACAAAGAACGTATCATCATCTCGCATCACAAACCATCTCATACCCTTCGTGCTTTGTAGCTTCAACGTCTCTGAAACTATCCTCGTTAAACGTATCGCAGACCTGTTACCTTTGATGGAGGTGGACTCTGTGAACTCTTGAAGATCAACTTGATATACAAGACTCCCTGCAATCTCTTGAAGATCAACTTGATATACAAGACTCCCTGCAATCTGCTTCAGCTGCTATCTAGGTCTGCACCAGCACTATGGAAATGCTGCAGCAGTGAACTTCAAAGAAATCCACTTGAATGATTGTCACTGAAGCTGGAGCTAGTTCTGAACTGCTAGTTGCTGCTGATTCAGTTACTCACTCACTCCTTCACTCAGGTTGCAACTTCCAGACTTGATATTCGAAGTTTCTTCCACTGAAATGTGTGTTTCTGCTCCAACAAAGTAAAGTGCTTCAGATGTTCAACACTTTGTTTTTTTTGTAATACTTGTGTAATGTTTGTAATTTGTAAGAAATGTTGTCTCTCAAGGTAATGCAAGTTACTCTCAAGTGTTTGTGATGGTTCGGATGGGTTGTAACTATTTTGCCAACTCTTCAGAAATGGAATTTTCAATTTTCAAGTATTGTTTCTCCCACTCCAAAGTTCTAGCATAACATCTCACAACACTCTCATCACAAATCTTATAACACTTAAGAAGAATAACAGAGAAGAAAAATGGAAGCAAGCAGAATTCTCAGAAGATGATATTCTTTCTCATTGATTTTCTGCAACTATTACATTCATTTTAAAATACTGATGTGTAGCCTTTTATGTTGGCTCACACATTTTGTGCCATTTTTACATCAATGGTTGGAAATGAAAAAGCAAAATCAAGGAGCAAGATGATGACAAGTATCTCACTCTCATTGGTTGCTCAAAAAACTAGACAGATGTTTTGTCTAACTTTTCTAACACAAACTGACAATGCTTCTGCTAAAGTAGTGAAACTGCAGAGGAAGACAAAAAATGTTGATACTGTTGGGACCACTTCATAACTTTTAATGTGAGCTTCATACAATTACTTTGATGACAATTAAGGAAATAATTCTAATCTTCTTAGCTTTAGTTGACTTCTTTTCCAACTTCTTTGAAAACTTGACTTTTGCTTCAGTTTTTTCTCTTCAGCTCATCCAAAGTCAGCTCTGTGCTTGCTTCACACTTTCTGCTTCCTTTTCCTTCAGCTTCCCTTTGCTTGTTGCTTCAATCTCTTCACTTCCCTTGCACTGATCTTCAATCAATTGAGTTATACTCCTTTGATCTATACACTTCTGAATTGCTCCTAGTGTCATCATTTCCAGCTTTCTCTTATACACAGGAGCCTTTCTTTTCATCTTCCTTTTCTTCCTCACCCTCACTGAACTAGTTAGATCTTCTACCAAGTTCAGTATTGCAGGCTCCATGAAACAACACAATTCAACAGCTCCTCCTTTGTTTTGTGGAGCCTGCATACCTATCAATTTTCTCAAAGCCTCGAATCTCCATCTTGGCAAGGCTTTAGTGAATATGTCAGCTAACTGAAAACTTGTCCTGCAGAAAGCCATCTTGATCTGTTTTTCTTCAATTAATTCCCTAACATAATGATATTTGACTCTCATGTGTTTGGTCCTCATGTGATCCGAAGGATTTTCAGACATGGAAATTGCTGCACTAGAGTCACAGTAAATGGTAATACACTTCTCCTTCAGCTCTTCAACATCCATTAGAATCTTCTTTACCCACTGAACTTGCTTGGCTGCCATATTCATTGCTACATACTCTGCCTCAGCTGTTGATTGAGCAACACTTTTCTGTTTTTTTGAGCTCCAAGCAAAAATCCCTGATCTTAAGCTACAACAATACCCACTTTTGCTTCTACACTCACCACTTCCAACATAACTTGCATCACTGAAAACACACAGCTCCACCTTTTCTCCTCTTCCATACCAGATTCCATAATTAACAGTATGCTTAATATACCTGATTATCCTTCTAGCATAAATAACATGTTGTCTCTAAGGATTATGACTAAAACTAGCCATAATATTTACAGCACACAAGATGTCTGGTCTAGAAGCACTTAAATACATTAATGAGCCTATCATGCTTCTATAATAAGTCATATCGAATTGTTCACCTGGTTTGGTTGCTTCTAGCTTCAGCTGATGCTCCATGGGAGTTGTCATTCCACTACTCTCCTTCAAACTAAACTTCTCAATCAGCTCTTCTGCATACTTTCTTTGGTGAATGAAGATTCCATCACTTCTTTGATCTACTTCCAATCCCAAAAAATATCTCATTTCTCCTAAATCAGTCATCTGAAATTCAGACTTCATTAACTCTTTGAATTCTTCTACTAGTTGATCCTTGGTGCTGATTATTAGTAAATCATCAACATACAAAGAGCATATCAGTTTTTCGCTACCTCTGATTTTTACATACAAAGTTGCTTCACTCTTGCTTCTCAAGAACCCATTCTGCATCAGGTAAGTGTTGATCCTTGAATACCAGGCTCTTGGAGCCTGTTTTAGTCCATACAAGGCCTTCACAAGCTTATATACCTTCTGCTCTTGTCCTTGCACAACATAGCCTTCGGGTTGCTTCAAATAAACTTCTTCATCAAGCATTCCATTCAGGAATGCACTCTTCACATCCATTTGGTGCACCCTCCATCCTTTATTTGCTCCTAATGCCAACAGAAGTCTCACAGTATCTAACCTTGCCACTAGTGCATAGGTTTCAGTATAGTCCACTCCATATTCCTGCTTATAGCCTCTCACAACCAACTTAGCCTTATGCTTGTTGACAGACCCATCCGGATTCAATTTTGTTTTGTAAATCCACTTTGAGTCCACTACTTTGGTTTCTGGATTGGGCAGATCAACTAACATCCAAGTTCCATTTTCTTCTATTGCTTTTATCTCCTCATCCATTGGACCTTGCCAAACTCCTTGCTTAATTGCTTGATTGTAAGTCTTTGGTTCAAATTCTGCATGTAAGGCATATTTAGTGACTGCTAGGCTGTCATGTATCTCCTCTCCATCAGCTGCATTGTACCTGAAATCAGAAAAAGGGTTAGTTTCTTCATAAATGGAGGCCAGATCCCTCTCCTTGTATGCACTATCTGAGCTGGACAACTCCTCCTGAGGTGGTGACCCCAATCCCTCTCTTCTTGGAGCTGAGTCATCTTCAGAATTAGGTACAATCTCCTCCAGTAATCCATCACTTCCAGTTCTGGTTGTGTCTTGTGGTTCCAGCTGAGTTGACTCCATTTGACGTCTTCTGTCCATTGGATGGATTGAGTTGTCTGCAACAGTTGTTTCTTGATCTGTCACAATTCTCCAACTCCCTTCACCATTGGACTAACCTATAGGTAAGTCAATTCCAACCCTTCTTGTTCTTTCAATGGTAAGTTCTTCCCACTTCCAACCTTCATTCTCATCAAATTTTATATCTCTAGACACCAACATCTTCTTTGTTTCAGGGTTATAAATTCTATATCCCTTTGGTTCAGCACTATAACCCATCATTACCCCCTTTACTGCCTTCTCATCCAATTTTGTTCTCTTTGCTTCAGGAATGTGCATGTATGCAACACATCCGAACACCCTTAAGTGATTTACCTTTGGTTTAACTTCAAACCAAACTTCAAATGGTGTCTTGTCATTCAAGGATTTGGTTTTCAATTTGTTTTGCAAGTAAACTGCTGTAAAACATGCTTCAGGCCAGAATTTCTTTGCAACTCTCATCCCAAGCATCATTGATGTAGCCATCTCCACTATGCTCCTATTCTTCCTTTCTGGAACGCCATTATGTTAAGGTGAATAAGCTATTGAAAATTGATGAAAGATTCCTTCCTTTTCGAAGTAACTCTTCATTTCATTTGAAATATATTCTCCTCCTTTATAACTTCTCAAACACCTCACTTTCTTCCCACATTGACTTTCAGCTTCTGCTTTCCATACTTTAAAGAGACCAAACACTTGATCTTTACTCTTCATGAAATAAATCCAAGTGTATCTAGACACATCATTAACAAACTCCACATAAAATCTGTTTCCTCCCACTGATGGTGTCTCCATAGGTCCACAAACGTCAGAATGTACCAGCTGTAATTTCTCAGTGGCTCTCCAATCACTAGCTGGAAATGGTAATGTGTGGCTTTTCCTTTTACACATGGTTCACAGACCATTTTCATTTTACTGCTTAGTTGGGGTAATCCTCGAACCATCTCCTTCCTTTGCATCTCAATGATGTAGTTCAAATTTGCATGTCCATACCTTTTGTGCCACAACTGTGTTAATTTTGTCACAGATACAACAGCAAAGGCCCCATCCACCTTTGTCATCTTAATTCTAAACACTTTATTCACCATAGGAACTCTATGCACCAACTCTCCATGAGCATTGAAAATTCTGCACATTCCATCTTCAAAGTAAAATTTATACCTTTTCTCCAAGAGCTGACCCACACTTATCAGGTTTTGATCAAGCTCTAGTATGTAGTACACCTCTTCTAGCATAGTGCTTCCTGCTTTTGTCGCCAACTCCACTGCACCCTTCCAAGAAACTGATATAAGTTCTCCATTGCCAATTTTTACCACAACACTAGTATTACTTTCTTTCTCAATAAAAACTTCACTTCTCGTCGTCACATAGTTAGAGCAACCACTATCCACCAACCACTCACTGCCTTTCTCATCTTTCACTTCAGTTGCACAAATTCCAGCTATAGGAGCATTTTCCATGTTTTCTTGACAGATTTCTGCCACAAAGACACTTTCCTTTGTGACTGATTTTTCTGTTGGTTTACTGGTATTTGATGTTCCTGGTTGAGTGTTTGATATGTTCTGTTGGTTACTTGAGAATTTGGGATAATTTTCGGGTAGTGGTTGAGATGAGGGATTGTTGATAGAATGTGTAGCTTGGGGTTGTTGACTTAATGTTTGAGTGTGTATAGGGTGGTAAGGCATCTAGTATGGGAAGCTTGATTGAAGTGCATATGATTGAGTTGTTGGAGGTTGAGGTGAGTAGGCTTGAGACAACAAGGGCTGAGAGGTAAATTGTGGTGGATATGATGCCATTTCTGAATTTTCTGCATAATGTGCTTGGTAAATTTGTGATCCAGGTGCATTTTGATAAGGATGAGGTTTAGGTGGGATTTGACTTGAGGAAGTGGATTGTTTTTGCAAAGGATGGATTGGTGGTGGTTTTCCAAAGATGGGGCTTTGAGGATTTTATTGTTCATTTAACCATTTGTCATAACGCACTCTTTTTGAGTGTCCTCTTTTTTTGCAATATATGCAGTCCACATTCTCATTCCAGAAACACTCTTCAGCTGCATGGTTGCTCTTCCCACAAAATTTACAATTTGGAAACATTCCCCACCTTGAAGTCCTAGTCCCCCCTTGCATTCTGTTGGAGTTGTTTCTAGCATACTAGTTAGTTGTTTGGTAATTTTG
This sequence comes from Erythroxylum suave, assembly GCA_027563595.1. Classification (NCBI taxonomy): domain Eukaryota; kingdom Viridiplantae; phylum Streptophyta; class Magnoliopsida; order Malpighiales; family Erythroxylaceae; genus Erythroxylum; species Erythroxylum suave. The sequence continues at coordinate 28,336,111 of JAOSBN010000009.1, forward strand.
AGGACGATTCATGTAAGGTAGTTGAGAGAATGATGTTTGAGAATACATTGGAGGTAACTGGTATTGAAACTGGTTTTGGTAAGTCTGGTTTTGAGGGAATGGAGTCTGGTAAGAATTCTGGTTACTTTATGGTTGGTTCTGTAAATGTGAAGGCATCTGTGGTAGCATGAAACTTGTTTCAGGGTGGTTTTGAGTCTGGTGATGAGTTTGGGTAAGGATTGGGGGGTTTTTAGGCACTTTGAATCATTCAACCTTCAAGGCATATTCTTCTCATTCCCTTCGGATTCCATGTTTCTCTTCATGCATCTCCAGCACATTAAACACTTGCTCCAAGGTCATTGAACTTGGATCATTACTGAATTGCCATTCCACAGGTGCAATACTTGCTTCAAATCTCAAAGGCATTCTACTCAAAAATTTGTCACTAATCTATCAGTGCTTGTATTCTCTCTAAACTCCTTCAGCTGTTGAACCAAGTTCATGAATCTAGTTTTTGCAGCTCCCACATTCTCTTCATCCTTCATTGAAAAATTTTCGAAGCTCCTCATTACTGCCTGCTTCTTTAACCTCAAAGACTGAGCTGAACCCACATACTCAAGCTTCAATGTTTCCCATAATTCTCTAGCACTTTTACAACTAGCATATCTCAACAGAATTGTTTCACTCACTACTGACCTTAGGAAAACAAAAGCCTTGAAATCTTTGTCCCTGTCTTGCCTAAGTCTTGTTAGTTGCTAATCTGTAAGTTCTGTTCTTCCCTCAACTTCAGTCACTCCTTCATTCACCACATCCTAACATTCACACATTCTAAGACAATACTTAACTCTAAGAGCCCATGCTTTATAATTCTCACCAGTTAAGACTGATATATTGGCTTGTATATTTTGCAGATTCATACCTGGAAAACTCATACCTGTCATGGTTCGGTTCAGTCCAGGTTAATTGGACCGTGCAGCTTTGATACCACCGATGAATGTGGACTCTGTGAACTCTTGAAGATCAACTTGATGGACAAGACTCCCTGCAATCAGCTTCAGCTGCTGTCCAGGTCTGCACCAACACTATGGAAATGCTGCAGTAGTGAACTTCAAAGAAATCCACTTGAATGTTTGTCACTGAAGCTGGAGCTGGTTCTAAGCTGCTAGTTGCTGCTGATTCAGTTACTCACTCACTCCTTCACTCAGGCTGTAATTTCCAGACTTGATATTCGAAGTTTCTTCAATAACTACTGAAATTTGTGTTTCTGCTCCAACAAAGTAAAGTGCTTCAGATGTTCAACACTTTGTTTGGTTGTAACACTTGTGTAATGTTTGTAATTTGTAAGAAATGTTGTCTCTCAAAGCAATGCAAGTTACTCTCAAGTGTTTGTAATGGTTTGGATGGGTTGTAACTATTTTGCCAACTCTTCAGAAATGGAATTTTCAATTTTCAAGTATTGTTTCTTCCACTCTAAAGTTCCAGCATAACATCTCACAACACTCTCATCATAACTCTTATAACACTTAAGAAGAATAACAGAGAAGAAAAATGGAAGCAAGCAGAATTCTCAGAAAATGACGTTCTTTCTCATTGATTTTCTGCAACTGTTACATTCACTTAAAAATACTGATCTGAAGCCTTTGGTGTTGGCTCACACATTTTGTGCCATTTTTACATCAATGGTTGGAAATGAAAAAACAAAACCAAGGAGCAAGATGGTGACAAGTATCTCACTCTCATTGGTTGTTCAAAAAACAAAACAAATGTAATGTCTGAATTTTCTAACACAACCTGACAATACTTCAGCTAAGGGTAATAAAACATCAGAGTAAGGCAAAAGAGTTTATTCTGTTGGGACCACTTCATAACTTCAGATGTGAGCTTCATACAATTACTTTGATGACAATTAAGGAAATAATTCTAATCTTCTTAGCTTTAGTTGACTCCTTTTCCAGCTTCTTTGGAATCTTGACTGTTGCTTTAGGTTTTTCTTCAGCTAATGTAAAGTCAGCTCCACACTTGCTTCAAATCTTCCGATTCTTCATTCTTTAGGCTTTTAACTGCATGCAACTTCATTCTTCTCACTTACCTTGCATTGATTTTCATTCCTCCACTAATCTCAATCATTCGGACTCTGTTCTTTGGATCCAAGCACCTTTGAATTGCTATCAGAATCTTCATCTCCAGCTTTCTTCTATGCACAGAAGCCTTGTTCTTCAATCTGCCTTTCTTCCTCACCTTCACCGAACCAGCTAGATCTTCCACAAGTTTCAATATTGTAGGCTCCATGAAACAACACAATTCAACATCTCCTCCTTTGTTTTGTGGAGCCTGAATACCTATCAAGTTTCTCAAGGCTTCAAATCTCCATCTAGGCAAAGCTTTAGTGAATATGTCAGCTAATTGGAAATTTGTCCTACAAAAAGCCGTCTTGATCTCCTTTTCTTCAATTAATTCCCTAACATAATGGTACTTGACTCTTATGTGCTTGGTCCTCATGTGATCCGAAGGATTCTCTGACATGGAGATTGCTGCACTAGAATCACAGTAAATGGTAACACACTTCTCCTTCAGCTCTTCAACATCCATTAGAATCTTCTTTACCCACTGAACTTGCTTGGTTGTCATATTCACTGCTACATACTCTGCCTCAGCTGTTGATTGAACAACACTTTTCTGTTTTTTTGAGCGCCAAGCAAAAATCCCTGATCCTAAGCTACAATAATACCCACTTCTGCTTCTACACTCACCACTTCCAGCATAACTTGCATCACTGAAAACACACAACTTCACTTTTTCTCCTTTTCCATACCAGATTCCATAATTAACAGTATGCTTAATATACCTGATTATCCTTCTAGCATAAATGGCATGTTGTCTCGAAGGATTATGACTAAAACTAGCCATAGTATTTACAGCACACAAGATGTCTGGTCTAGAAGCACTTAAATACATTAATGAGCCTATCATGCTTCTATAATAAGTCATATCGAATTGT
>JAOSBN010000009.1:28339187-28383205 GCA_027563595.1 Erythroxylum suave
TACTATCATATATTCATGTTTCATAAAATTAATAAAATTTTCACTTTTTTCTTTTTAATATATGTATTATGGGACATATTTAAATTATAACATATAATGAATTAATTATGATATAATAAAGTTATTAAGATGTATGTATTATTACTATTATGTAATGGTATGATTAATTAGAATATTTAATTCAATTAATTAGAAATTTATATGAAAAGTTAATAAGTTAACAAGTTAAAAGTTATTGTCAAAATTATGAACTACATTAATTACAAATTTTTAATTTATTTAAATTATTTATTACTATTTATTAAAAAAATTTGTAGTGAGCGGGCCACGGGCCGGGTCAGTTGGACCGGCCCGCGGTCGACCCGTTCAATATTTCACGGGCCGTGACCCCGCTCATAGCCCGCCCATTTCAACCCGCGGGCCATACATTCTTGGTCCGTGACCCGACCCATGGGCCGGTCAAACCGGGAACTAGGTTGACACTGGTCTGGCTCTTCTTCGTCTCTATTCCTTATCTCTATTACTATTACTCTATACGTTTGTTTCAGTCCAACTTCCCTCCTCCATCATTCTTCAGCAATCGCTTGCTATTTCTAGGGATGGCATGGGCCGGTCAAAAGTAATAGAGATAAGGAATAGAGATGAAGAAGAGCCAGACCAGTGTCAACCTAGTTAGCGACCAGGTGACCATAGAATGTGGAAACCTCGTAGTGGTAGTTCCATAACATGAAGAGTTATCGATGTCGCTCAAGTTTGGCTTCATGCTAGCCCACAAGTGACAGAGAAAGTCAAAGTCTCGCATCAGAATCAGAATGAAGAATATTAGTTTGTGTTTCGTATTTTAGCAGCTTCTTGGAGGTCTTAGATATACCGACAAATTTTGTTGTTGTTTTATATGTTCGATTAAAAATTGAAATGCGTGCTGCCTACTCAAGATCTCTATCAAAGGGAGAGGCAAGGCGCAATGTACACCAAAATATGTGCTGCCTACTCAGGATCTCTATCAAAGGGAGAGGCAAGGCGCAATGTACACTAGAATATTGCACTAGTTCGCTTTTTGGTATTTTAGTTTTCCTTTGTATTAAAAAAAATGAAACGCATCTCCTAACTCTTGCTTGAACGAGTTTAGTTCGATTTGAATTAGGTCAAATTTGTCATTTTTTCATTTATAGTTTTAAAATTATATTGTATTGAAATTAATAATTAATATTATATCATTGTAAATGAAAAATAAATAGAAAATATAGGAAAAGTTGTGTAATAATTAAAGGAGACTACTGTCTATATTTACGGTTCATGACCATCCATTTTATGCATGTCATTAAATAATAAGAATATTATTATATTAAATAATAAAAATAATATTATTGTTTTGAACTATTATTATTTCAGTAGAAAACGTTTTGAATAGGCCAGAATAACTTTTTTATTCATTTATAGTTTTAAAATTATATTGCATCGAAATTAAAAAACATAATATTGTATCATTTTAAATGAAAAATAGAAAGTAAAACAGAGTTGTGTTATAATTAAATGAGAATAATATATAACCGCGGTTGATTATCATTCATATCTTATAAGTTATTAAATAATATTATTGCTATATTAAATAATAATAAAATATTATTGTTTAATAACTTGAGAGTATTGATAACAAATTATTTTTTATAATTAAAGTAATTAACAATTGAATCTAATTGCATAGTTAATTATTAGTTCTTATTTATGATGAATTTTACTAAATAAGGAAACTTTATTTATTAAAATAATATATTTTACCAGTAATAGTAATAGCTGATCCATTTTACTTTATACAATTGTTATTTATAACGAATTTTACTAAATAAGAAAATTTTATTTTATTAAAAGACTATATATCTTACCACTAATAGTAATAATTGAACCATTTTACTTGATATTATATATTTTACCACTACTACTAATAGTTGATCCATTTTACTTGATATAGTTATTATTTATAACAAATTTTACTAAATAAGGAGATTTTATTTTATTAAAATAATATATTTTACCACTAATATTCATCCATTTTACTTGATATAGCTATTATTTATATCAAATTTTACTAAATAAGGAAATTTTATTTTATTAAAATGTTATATTTTACGACTAATAGTAATAGTTGATACACTTTACTTGATATAGTTATTATTTATAAAGAATTTACTAAATAAGGAAATTGTATTTTATTAAAACATTCTAATTTAGCACTAATAGTAATAGTCGATCCAGTTCTTTGATATAGTTATTATTTATAACGAATTTTAGTAAATAAGAACATTTTATTTTATTAAAATATTGTAGTTTACCACTAATTACCACTAATAGTAATAGTTGACCCATTTTACTTGATAAAGTTATTATTTATAAAAATTGTACTAAATAAGAATATGATAAAAATGACTCCTTTGTGATCAAAAGGTCACATATTTGAATCACGAAAATAATTTTTTTGTAAAAAAAAAGAAAAGAAAGGTTGCATACATCGATAACCCTCCCTAAACTCTCGTAAAGTGGGAAGTTTTGTGCGTGGGTACGTTGACTAAAAAAAGAAAATTTTAATTTATTAAATATTATATTTTATCAATAATAGTCATAATTTATGCATTTTAGTTGATATATTTATTATTTATAAGGATTTTTACTAAATAAGGAAAATTTATTATTAAAATATCATATTTGACCATTAATGGTAATTAGTAGATCAATTTTACTTTTTATTTTCGACTTCTTTCGTTTCAAAACCACATTAAGTAATTCGGACAGCCCACAGTAATTAAATATAGTTGACCTCCGAGTAGGAGCTGAGCTCACCCACTGTCTTCCAATCTCCTATTTTCCTCCATTACTCCTAGCAAGAGCTTCCTCTTTATAAACTCTTTCTGGGCATAGCTTCAAGTTTCATTAACATTTTCTTTGTCTTCTTTTACTCGATACCCTTTCCAAGTCACTTGAAGCTTTTTTTGATCCAGTGCTTTGCATGGGATTTGGTGTAAAAATGCATGTATGTAAATACACGACACAAAACAAGTATTCAATAACTGATGGCCAGCGGCGGTGAGTGTCAGCTCTCTGTTCCAGCCGGGAAATGGCCGATTGACCCGTAGCTTTAGCCTCTGAACCCACTTCACTCTCTACCTCGACAGAGATGCGTTTGTTCTTGCCGCTCAGGTTTTGCCTTTTTGTTACTAAAAGTCTTTTTTAATCAGGAGTTGCCGGAGATGAAACCGCTGCCCTATTGCGGCGGCCGGAAGGTAAGTGTGTTCGAAATTGCACTGGGAACTGAAATGTCAGGTGGGATCGAGGACGTGAGAGCATAGGACATAAAAGCCATTAACGCGGAATCAGTGGGTCAGGATCAAAGCAACTACGAACCAATCAATATATAACGATCTTTAACTGCAACGAATAACTGAAAACTGACCGAGTCAATGTTCTGTTCTCCATTTTCGTTTGTTTTTTCTTGCTCATATGCCTTTTTCTATGGCTTGCCGCTTTTGTAGCTAAGCTTTGTAACATCACTCGTTGGCGAGGAAGTTTTCGAGAAAACAAAATTCAGAGAGAAATCAGAGAAACTTTTTCTGAGAGAGTAAACGTTGAAAACAAGGAAAAGGGTCAAATCAAAGGAATCAAAAATTGCGAATAATACAGAAACTCATCCTTTACAAGCGGAGGATGGGAGCTTCAGCTCATCATCCTCTGCTGCTCCATCCCCAAAAACAATAACTGGGTCACTTACCGAGTTGCCGTTGATTAATGGCGTTGAACGTAGTGATGAATACCGGGAAACTCAGGGTGTCTCCGCCTTTGAAACAACCGACCTCCACCCTGCTCCGTCCAGACTAATAACCCACGAGGGAGGTGACTACCCTCTCGTACAAAGCTTTGAGGATGCAAAGTACGTTTTCCTATTGGAGACCTCAAAGTTGTGGTCCATTGCTGGTCCTATAGCATTCAACATCCTCTGCAATTATGCAATCAATTCGTTTACCAATATCTTCGTTGGCCACATTGGGGATGTTGAGCTATCTGCTGTTGCTATTGCTCTATCCGTTGTCGCCAACTTTTCTTTCGGTTTCTTGGTTTGATTCCTTCCTTTTCCATTCCTCCCTTTCTCTTTGAACTTGCAGATTCATTGTTTCGTGTAATGGTATATAACATAAAAAGTTCTTGCAGCTAGGTATGGGAAGTGCACTTGAGACGTTGTGCGGACAAGCGTATGGAGCTGGGCAACTACATCTACTTGGAGTGTACATGCAACGTTCGTGGATCATCCTATTGGGTGCTTGCTTCTGTTTGTTGCCTCTTTACGTATATGCCACCCGAATCCTAAAGCTTCTTGGACTAGAATCTGATATTGCAGAACTTGCTGGGAAATTTACACTTCAAGTTGTTCCTCAGATGTTTTCACTAGCCATCAACTTCCCCACCCAAAAGTTCCTGCAAGCTCAAAGCAAGGTTGGGGTTTTGGCATGGATCGGGTTCGCTGCTTTGATTGTGCATATACTTGAGCTTTTTGTATTCATTAGGGTGTTCAAGTGGGGTGTGGCAGGAGCTGCAGTTGCTTATGATCTTTCTGCTTGGGGTATTGCTTTAGCCCAGTTGGCTTATGTTGTTGGTTGGTGCAAAGATGGTTGGAGAGGATTGTCCTGGTTGGCCTTCAAGGATATTTGGGGCTTTGTCAGGCTCTCTATAGCTTCAGCTGTAATGCTTTGTCTAGAGATTTGGTACTTCATGACCATAATTGTCCTCACCGGTCACCTCGACGATCCTGTTATAGCCGTTGGGTCGCTCTCCATTTGGTGAGAAAATTGCTTAAATCTTACCTACAGAAATTGAATTCTGCAGATTCAATTTTTTTCATTTACTTCTGTTTCAGCATGAACATCAACGGCTGGGAAGGCATGCTGTTCATTGGAATCAATGCAGCTATAAGGTCACCAATCTTTTCCCTTTCTTGCTTCAATCATCAATCCTCCATCTCCTCAAACCTTGGAATCATGTCTTGCTCTCTTCCTTGCAGCGTTCGAGTTTCGAACGAGCTTGGATCAGGCCATCCCAGAGCTACCAAATACTCAGTAGTTGTCACTTGTATTGAGTCTCTCATAATTGGGGTAATCTCTGCCATCATTATCCTAGTGACCAAGGACCATTTTGCTATAATCTTCACTGATAGTGAGGAGATGAGGAAAGCAGTTTCAAAATTAGCATACCTTCTTTGTTTAACCATGATACTAAACAGCATTCAACCAGTAATATCAGGTACAAACACAATGCAACACCACAATCTATACCAGAAAGTTCAATACACCACATGATGTTCATGGAATTTTATTGTCCCTCTTGCAGGAGTTGCTGTAGGAGGAGGTTGGCAAGGTTTGGTAGCATACATAAACCTGTTTTGTTATTACATCGTTGGACTCCCACTTGGGTTCGTGCTTGGTTACAAAACTAGATTGCATGTACAGGTAACAAAGCCCACCTTTCTGAGATGAATAGACCCAGTTGATCTAGTTCTTTCTTAATAAACCTTGTTGGTGTTACAGGGAATTTGGTTGGGAATGATCTTTGGGACATTCCTGCAAACGCTAATACTGGTTTATATCATTTACAAAACCAATTGGAACAAGGAGGTAAGTGAACTTTCATAGTGTTATGATTCAGGTTTAAGAGTTCCAGGTTTGGATGATTAAACATGGAAATGTTTCAGGTGGAAGAAGCATCAGAAAGAATGAAGAGGTGGGGTGGTGGAGATGACCCATTGCCTACTACTGCTCCATCACTATCTACCAATGGCATCACATAATCACAACTTGCTTCTCGCTGGTAAAAAGCTTAGGTGATTCGATGTGCTGTAGTAGCTAGAGCCAAAGCTGTATTTCTTTTCCAGGATTCAGTTCCAGTGTTTAAAACAATGTATAGTTCAGTTCTTGCAGAAATTACAAAGAATTCATAGAATTTGCTTCTGCTGTTGCATATTCAGCTTCTGTTTTTCCAATTATTGGGAGTCCAGTGGGACGAGAGACATCAGTTTGGGGTGACTTTTTTTTTTTTAATCTCCTAAGGAAATACAAAACACAACACTATAACATTCCTCTCGGACAAGCGAGGCCTTGGCTGTCCCGTTGGAGCCACGGCGTGAGCGTAGTGGGGGCTTCTGTAAGTACCCTGGTACCGGGAGGGTCCGCAGCCGCTAACCAGGCCAGATGGTCTGCATATTGGTTGCCTTCACGATATGCATGAGTAATCTGGATGTGCCAATCTCGTTCCAGCATCCTCCTGATATCCTGCACCAACACAAGGAACTCTGTTGCATAACTAGTCGAGGAGGATAGAATATTTATAACCTCTAGCAAATCTGCCTCCAAAATTAGGTTTCTAATGCCCGAGGCCCAGGCCAGGTGGAGTCCTGCCTTCACACCGTGTAGTTCCGCTTGTAGTACCGAACAACACTCAAACTTTGAGACAAACCCGCCACACCATTGTCCCGAGGCATCGCGAAGTAAGCCCCCGACCTTACCCCACCGATGTCCCGGTTGTACTGCCCCGTCGATATTTAACTTTAGCCACCCTTCCGGCGGCGGTTGCCAGCTCACGGCATGCCCTAGTGGCAGCCCCGCCGGCGGGAGGACGCGACCCGTCACAACCTGAGCTTTCCGGATCCAAAGGACATAATCTAACATTATCGTATGTCCTTCAGCCGGCCAAACAAAACCTTCATAAAAAATGTTACGGTTCCGTCATTGCCACAGAAACCAGCAAGCTACTCCATACACCAGGGCCCAGGGGCCCGTATAGGTGTCGATGTGACACGTGATATTGGACCCCAGCCACAACTCCATACCTTGTTGAAAGAACTCCTCGCTTACTGCTTCAGCAATTAACTTGCGCCAGAAGGGTTTCGCTTATGGACAGTCCCGTAGTGCATGTAAGGTGGTCTCGATGTGCCCACAGTGGTGACAACCCGGGTCCGAAGTTAATTGTCGCTCGAAGCGTAGAGGATTAGTCAACAGTTTCTGTTTGAGCATTAGCTAGAGGAAGCATCGGATGCGCTGGGGCCCCCCCATTTCCATACGGCTTTCCAAAGGGGGGTCGACGACTCTGAGTCCAGATTCACAATGAGTTCATACGCGCTGGCCACCGTAAACTTACCCTGGGTCCCTGGCCCCCAAATGCATACATCCTCACCCCGGTGGGCCGCCGGAGGCTGCATGTTGGCAAGGATTGCACAGAGGGTGGAAGGAAGGTAAGGGTGAAGCAGTGCCTAGGACCATTGTCCTCTCTCATCCACATACGCCTGGACGGGAGTATGCAGCATCGTCTCGGGGAGAGGGACTAGTGTCTGATGTACCAGCGGACCCCAATTGGGAAGCCAGTGATCAAGCCAAAAGCGAGTTTGGTGCCCGTTGCCCAGTCTCCACCGCATGCCTTAACGGACGTAGGCCCAAGTGGCGGAGATGCCCCTCCAGATATGCGACGCTCTGGTCTTCGGCAAGGTCTCGGGAAGTCTCGTGAGGTCGAGGCGATATTTCACCCTTAAAATTTGAGTCCATAGCGCGGAAGGACGAGTAACCAACTCCCAACCCAGTTTTGTCAGGAGGGCATCATTTGTGGCCCTAATACGCTTCAGGCCTAATCCCCCCAAATGCTTTGGAGTACAGACACTAGACCAGTTGACTAGATGAATTTTCCGTTGGTTGGGTGACGACCCCCAAACGAAAGATCGCATGATTTTTTCCAAATCGTCACAGAGTTGTCTTGGCAGGCGGACCGTTTGTATCGTAAAAGTCGGTAGGGAAGCGAGGACTGCTTGAGTTAGGGTGACCCGCCCCGCAAGGGAAAGCGCTTGGGCCCTCCAGCCGGCTAACTTGTGCTACGCTCGATCGAGGATATGTTGGTATGCTTGTCGGTTGGATCGTTCATGGATCAAAGGCATACCTAGATACTTCCCCAGATTATCTGTACAACGAACCTGTAGCATTTGCCCCAGTCGGTGGGCAGTTGCGGTAGGGACATTTTTAGAAAAGAAAATTCTGGATTTATCGTAACTTACCCGTTGGCCTGACATGCTACTAAACTGGGATAAAATTCTCGTCACGGTTAACATCTGGGTGGTCGATGCTTCGCCAAAAAGTATCAGGTCATCAGCAAAAAATAAATGCGAGACGACCGGCCCTGTGCGGCTCCACCTGAAAGGTTTCCAAATATCCTGAGCCACGGCCTGGGTAATGAGATGGCCTAAACGCTCCATGCATAGCACGAATAAATAAGGGGACAGAGGTCGCCCTGACGAATGCCTCGGGTTGGGTGAAAAGGTGCTGATAACGTACCATTTCAAGAAACTTGGAAAATAGGCGTGGTCACGCAGTGCTAGATGACACTGCAAAGGTTAGGGGGAAAGCCTATCTCATCAAGGGTCTCCAACAGGAACGCCCACTTAAGGCGGTCAGAAGCCTTTTTCAGATCCACTTTCAGCGCAAAATAGCCTGTTTTCCCAGTCTTGGACCACATGGAGTGGATGATTTCTTGACTGATAATAACATTTTCGATGAGATGTCGCCCAGGGACGAAGCTGCATTGCGTCGGGGCCACTAGTTTGTCCAGGTGAGGTTTCAGTCGATTGACAATAACCTTGGCGATAGTCTTATAGAGAACCGTACACAGGCTGATAGGGCAAAACTGAGCCAGAGAGGTAGGGGACCGGGTTTTAGGGATCAGGACGAGGGTCGCACGGTTCAGGTCCTGCTCCCAGATCATTTGCCGGAACACCTGCTGGATATATTGCACCACGGATGGGCCGACAACTGCCCACTGTTTTTGGAAAAACAGGGCAGTAAAACCGTCCACCCCAGGTGCTTTGTGGGGGTTTATCCCAAACATGGCCGCTTTAATTTCCGTGGCTTGAATGGGTAAGCTAAGTTCCAAAATAGTCTCCTCGTGAAGCCGAGGGAAGTGGCCAGGTAGGTGTTCGCTTGGGTGGGACCCGCCCTCATCCGTAAAAAGACTCTTGAAATAATTTCCAGCCATAGAGCTCAACCTCGAAGGGTCACTTATGGTGTGCCCATGTATATCGAACAAACTGGTAATCTGGAGCTTCCGCCGCTTGTGAGTTGCCAGGCGATGATAATACGCAGTATTACGATCGCCGTGGGCAATCCAATCACAACAGGCTTTCTGGTGCCAGTACAATTCTTCCTCGCATAAGACCTGGAGCAGTTCCTCGCATAGCTGCTCCTCCAGGGCCTCGAGCTGTGCGGACTCCGCCCCGGTCATTGCCCTCTAAATGCCATTTAAACGCGCAAGGAGTTGGCGTTTACGCTGAAAAATGTTACCGAACGACGTGCGATTCCACTGAGTGAGGTGTGCGGAGAAGCGATATAAAGCCTGCATCATGGCCTGAGGGTCAGGGGCCCAACGGTCTGCGACGACCATAGAGAAATTGGCATGAGCTAACCACGCCGACTGGAAACGGAAGGGCGGGGGGCCACCGGCCATCATGCTAGGTCGGCCAAAAGTCACCAGGAGAGGTTGGTGATCGGATCCCATAAACGAAAGATGTTTATTCTCTGTACTCGGGAATAGCTCCCACCAATCTAGGGAGACTAGCACCCGGTCCAAACGAGCTTGGACGTTGCCTCTGCGCCAGGTGTATCTCGAGCCACTAAAGCCAATGTCTTGTAGTCCGCATTGCTGGACCCAAGCGTTGAACTCCTGGCTCACCACCCGACTGTGTTGAGAACCCCCCCGTTTATCCTCTTGTTGCAGCTTGGCGTTGAAATCCCCCCCGATAAGCCACGATCCCGTGGTCCCTGTGCCTATTTCGCGTAAATGATGCCAGAGAAATTTCTGGTTAGCTGGTTGCGGGCTGCCATAGACTGCGGTAAAAGCAAACTGTTTTGTGCCGTACCGGATTTGAGAATGAACGAACTGTTTGTGCGCTATCGTAAGAGTGACTTGAACCTCCTCCTTCCATAGTATCCAGATGCCGCCACTGTACCCGACAGCTTCGACTCGGAAAGAGAAATCCATGCCTAACTTCTGGATTACGGCCTGCGCACGAGGCCCACTGATCCTAGTTTCCACGAGTACCACTAGGCTGGGTCGATAAACCCGCAGGTAGTTCCGTAAAATCGTCTGAAATTGGGGGCTCCCAGCCCCTTGACAATTCCAAAGTAAGATGGACATGATAAGTTGCACAATATTAGGCACTGGGGGTGCCCGCTGGCCCGTATGGCGCCACATCGCAACACTCGTCTTGGCTAGGGATCATGGTCTCGTCAGCAATCCCCCGTATGGGTGCAACTCCCTCCATGGCCGTAGTTTCCGGCTAATCGGGAAGGTCGACTGGGGTTGTGGGATGGCCGAGATCTAACTCTTGATCGATCTCGGTAATAATTACCGGGTCCGCTATCTGGGCCCGAGGGTCCCCCATAGTCCGTTCGTCGTTGGACGCGGTACTTGGCCGACTATAGATCACGTCATGGTGCGTAGGTAATTGTACGGTGATGTGGGGTTCGGTAGGGGTGGGCTGCAACTGGCTGGGGTTGACTGGGCTAGAGAGGTGGGCTGGGTCTGAGGGATTGGGGGCCTGGAATGAGCAGGTGAAAGCTTGGCCCGTGGCTGGTGGACTGGGGGGCCTGGTCGGTAGAGACTGGAGTGGGTTGCCTTTGTTCGTGTGGGCTGGAGGCCTGCTGGAGGAAGCCTGGTCGCGGCTCATGCTTGTCTTCGGCCCACGCGGTCGCGCTGCGTTTGCTGGAACAATCTCGTCTTCGAGAAAATTCCGGGAGGCGACGCGAGGCGCTATGCTGTGTCAGAGCCAACGGTCTCTGACAGGGGGTCGAACCTCGAGCCCCCAATTCGGGACGTTGGCTCAGGCGTACGTGCTGGCTGAGACGATGGTGGGGAGGTTCGGCGGTTCGCGCGGGGACGCTGGACGGCCGTCCATTCGCCGTAACCGTTGGATGGTTCCATGTGTGAGGTTGGGGACGATGTGCTAGTCGTATGGGAAGGGAATTTCGTCGCACCCACACTGGTCGAGGGGTCGGTGGGGGGCGTGACCGTCGGCGGGGCCGGGTTGGGCACAAGATCCGGTGGCATGACCCACCTGCCCGCACTTCAGACAGATCACAGGGAGGCCCTCGTAGGCAACGTGCAGTGTCTCGCCATCCAGTACAACCTGAGGACAGAGCGGCTTACTTAGGTCGACGTCGACGGCGACCCGAGCGTACTTACCCCGCTGGATGGTCATGGTTGCCTCATCCAGTTTGACGGTCTGGTCAATTAAATTGCCGAGAGCAGTTAAAATCTGAGGGTGGTATCTAGCGATGGCGAGGTCCGGGAACCGCACCCACACCACTGCTCGATCGATCGTCCCCTGAGCTGGCCGAAATGTCGGGCTCCAGCGCTGGATTGATAGCTCATGGCCGAACAACAACCAAGGTCCACCCGTCAGCACTTTCGTATAGTCCGACTCGTCCACGAAATTCACTAGAAAAAAGTCATTATCAAGATCAATCAGTTTCATCGGGCCCGCCGGCTGCCACATAGAGATGAGGCATTGATGCAGCAGGCGGTACCCAATGTGTCGCCCAATTAGTTTGATGATGAGGGCTCGTTCCCAGCGGTTGTCTAAGCGTGCTTTGAAAGCCTGAGAGAGGACAATGCCTCTGCTCTGCTCCCCTGTGATCACGTTGATGTCCTCGACCTCCACGGGAATGGGGTCCTCCTTGGGCCACGATTTCGTGGCCGGCTCCTGATCAGTCCGCAGGCCGCCTAGGACTGCAGCACTGTAAGTAACTGTCTGTGATGGTGGAGGTTCTTCCTCCCTGCTCCGAATGCGGACTTTTTTGGTTGGTTGCGATTCTTGGACTGTTGGGAATGGGTTGCCACTGTTTGTCGCAATGGCTGGTTGCATCCTGGATGAGGATTGCGGGCACGCATAAGTAACTCTGGTTTGGATCGCGCGAAGCAAGGTGAACAGTAACTACGAGCAGGTGAACAGTAAAGATGAGAGGTTTTCACAGTTTGGGGTGACTTTTCAACTCTTTAAGAAAATGGAGCACTCTGCAATATCTTTTCTGGATTTTGTAATTTGCAATGACACCTATCTACTTATCAAGGGCAATCTCATTCAGGGAAATCAAACAGTTTGGTCGAATCCAAATCGAAATGAAGGGCTAAAATTTATTTAACCAAAAAATTGTATGAATTAAGATTTAGAAAGTATTTTTTTTTAATTTTGAATATTAGAAACAATACAATTGAATTAATAAAAATAATGTTATTTTATTAAATTTAATAAAATAATATTATTTTATTTATTGAGTAAAATACTAAGAATAAGTTTGATTAAAAATAATCTAATTTAATTGATTAAAACGATATTCATTTATTTAATAAATACAACAATAATAATTTAACAAATTTCTCGTTGATACATAGAGTTTAGAGAGGTCCATTAGTATGTAACTTTATCCCTAATTAATAGAAAGATTGTCTATAATAGACTCACATGAAATATGTGTGTGTATGTGTGTGTGTGTGTGTAAGAGAGAGAGAGTCTGTTAAAGACAATCTTATATATATATATAAACATAGAACAAGGTAAAAAAACAAATTATTACAAAAAATAAGCAAAACAAATTATTTTGCAATTGTTTATTAGACTCAAGATTAAGTTATTTAGTTCAAGCATGAATAGGTGATCGGATTATCGAAGCTCTCATAATTAATTCCAATTCGCCAACTTATTGTAATAGTCGTAGAATTAAATTGAATCCCAAAAAAACTAAACACTAGTTTCTTAATTTCAAATTACAAAACAAAGTGAGAGACATCAAATCTTTGAAAGTAAAAACAAATGTATGCCGCCAACGATTCACAAGATATAGACTAAATTTCTCCTACTCTAGAGGAGAGTTATGAAACCTTAAAATTTTTGAAATTTTATTATTTATAATTTGATTATGGCTGGCAACTGTGATTCCTGTGAATTCCAAGTCGTAAGAGGAGGTTCTAGCAAATATGGAAAACAATGGAGTGAATTTAAGGGAAGACAACAATGAGAGAAAGCGAATGATCTTTGCTTTTGTCTACTGCATTGCTGGTATCTCTGGTAAATGTTCTATAATCCTTCTTTTGTAGGTTCTGATGTTTCATCTTGTCTATGCACCACCACTAAAACCCAGGTATTTTTGCATGGTTGTCTTTTTTATGTGTTCTTTGTTCTCTACTATTGCGATACTATGCAATTGTTCGATAACCAATCATAAATGCAAGTTACTAGATAAGAAGGTTCTCTAGCTTTTACCTATTGTTATAAGTCCATTGCCCTTAAGGAGCTCCTGTTGTTTTGTTTGGGCATTTTAGTTTTACCTCTAGTAGATTAACTTACGCTTTTCTGGGCTGCATTCACTGAGAGAGCTAGCAATTGATATGGTTGTTGTGTATGCTGGCCTAGGAGTTCTGTCTCTGCTCTGTGCAAATCCTGTTCCGACCGACCAAGCTTGTTGGTAGGGGATGGTGAAGCTTGGGTACTTGCACTACATTCGAGGAACGCATGTCAACTTTTGCAGAGCTTTGGCACATCACAATTCTTTTCTGTTAGCTTACTCGAGACTCCTGACAAGTCTGTTGTTGCGACTATGTTGATTATAATAACACGTAAAGGACACGTAAAGGACATCTTTCTTTTCCTTGTAGGAGCCGTTGGTGATCCACTTCTTAACTTGCAACTTTTTCCAATACACGGCGTTCCCTTTAGATTCATTCATAACCAAATTCATCATATATAGATTTTCTCTAAAGCCTTTTTCTTTAGACGCACTCCTATCCAGGCTTATCAATCTCTGTCACTTGCATGTCTCTAAAGTAAAAATCTCTCTAGAAGCTTAAGTTCTGTCAAGCGTGGTAAAACTACAATACTGCCCTCTTTTGAACCACAATTCTTTCTTTACATGCTTTCTCTAATATTATTATTGTTTGCGCTTTATAAATCGCGACTCTGTCACCCTTATGCTACCGTTTTCATACTTGGCATTATTTGTTCACTCCGACTTCCTTCTTTGTTTGGCAATTTAATTTCTCGTGGTTGGTTCTTTTGCTCATTTGATTCTGGCATTTAAGATACTGGACTTCTATAGATAAAACTAGTCAGGCCTTGTTTTATCACTTTTCTGTAGTATTATTTATTTATTTATTTATTTATTTATTTATTTATTATTATTATTATTATTATTATTATTATTATTATTATTATTATTATTATTATTATTATTAATTCCTTTTTCTTAGTTTTGTCTTTTTGTAGTCCTTTTGCTTCTTTTTAGTACGTTCGATTTAGAGTGCCTTTGCTTTTAGTGTTTACCTCTTATAGGTTTGTAGTCGTGCTACTTTCTCTCCTTCGTGGTCTCTTTTCGAGCCAATTGGCTCTTCTCCTTTTCTATTCTCAAGATCGTGTGTACTTTGGGAATCCCAAGGGCTTTTTGGGAAGAACATACAGGAAAGTACGGGGCTGTGCTTAGGAGGGGTGGTTTTGAATCTCACAAATGGGACATGAGCAAGCTTTTCGGTGTGTTCTACATGCAAGAATAAAAAAAAATGATGACAAACTAAGAATAGGATCTTGGAACATTGGGACTCTTATGGGGAAGTCTTTAGAATTAGTAGAGATTTTAGACAAGTATAAGATACAAATAGCCTTTAGGAGCTAAAGCAAAGGAGATAGAGGGATTTAAACTATGGTACTCAGGGGGTCCATGGAGGCAAAATGAGGTAAGTATCCTAATGGTCAAAGAGCTTATAAATCAAGTGGTGGAGATCACAAGGATTAATGATAGGATTATGCTGGCTAACATTATTATTAGAAATGGTGTTCTTAGTGTGTGCGTATGCATCTCAAACTGGTTTAGACGAACAACAAAAGCATTTATTCTGGGCAGCACTAGATGGAGTGATCCAGCAAATCCTTAATATTGAGCAGGTTATCTTAGGAGGTGATTTTAATGGGCATATAGGGACTGTTTCAGACGGATATACAGGGACTCACAAGGGCTTTAGGTATGACATTAGAAATGAAAGTGAGGATGCTTTATTGGACACTGTCATAGCGTTTGAGTTACTGGTAGTAAATTCTTTATTTATAAAAAACGAGGTGCACCTGGTGATGTTTAAAAGTAACATGAAAAAGACGTAAATTGATTATTTCCTTGTCTGGAGGAGAGCCAGAGTATGTTGCAAAGATTACAAAGTGCTTCCGATCGCATGCTTAGCAACCACGCATAGATTGATAGTTTTGGATCTAGAAGTGAAGGGATGGAGGACGCAACATGCAACAATTTACTAAGCAGTGTTGTAAAATTAGATGGTATAATATAAAAAGGGACATGATGAAACAATTTTTGACTTGAATCCGATATGGAGTCATCTGGTTCGTGAGAAGGGATGCTAATCGGATATGGGAGGGAGTAGCTCCCTTGGTAATAACAACCTCCATAAAACTCCTGGGAGTTTCTAAAGGGTCATAGGGTAGGCAGATGGAATCTTAGTGGTGGTCAGAAGAGGTTCATGGAATGGTGAAGGTGAAAAAGAGAGCATACAAAGCTCTATTAGCTAGTACAATAGAGGCGGAGTGGAAAACTAATATGGTAAGGTACAAACTGGAAAAGAAGACAACTTTAGTGGCTAAAGTCGAAGCTTACAAGACTTTGTACAGGAGTTTGGATTCTAATAAGGGAGCACAAAAAATTTCAAGTTGGCACGAGATAGGACACGTAAAGCAAGAGATTTCAACCAAGCTTGTTGTATATGAGATGAAGCAGGGCAGGTACTCATGGAGGCCCATGCCATCAAGAGTAAATGACAGAGATACTTTTTTGGCCTTTATAATGAAGGCATCTTGGACAACATAAAGTTACCCCTCCATGTTAGAGCATTTTCATAACTAGTATCGATGTGAAAGGGTCATAAGGGAAGAAATTACAAAGGCTTTGAGGGAGATGGAGAGTGGAAGGGCAGTAGGGTTGGATGAGATCCCTATAGAGGTATGGAAGAGAATAGTAGTTGTCGGTATTGAGTGGCTAGTTTAGCTTTTCAACGTGATCCTCGAGTCAGCCAAATGCTAGATAAATGGAGGTTGAGTAGGTTGATTTCATTATACAAGGCCAAAGGGGGCATCCAACATTGTCATAAATATAAAAGCATTAAACTACTACGTCACACCATAAAGCTGTGGGAGAAGGTGACTGAAAAGAGAGTCCGGAGAGCAGCTTCTATATTAGCCAACCAATTTAGTTTTATGCCTAACAGGTCTACGACAGAAGCAATACATCTCCTCCTTAGGCTAATGGAAAGCTATATGAAATGAAAACGGAATTTGCATATGGTTTTTATTGATTTGGAGAAGGCATATGATAGGGTTCCTAGGGAAATCTTATGGAGATGTTTGGAGGCAAAGGGAATTCCTATGATCTATATACGCGTAATTAAGGATATGTATGAAGGAGCAATTACGAGCATACGGATGATCGGAGGTGACACAGAAACTTTTTCTATTGGTATTGGGCAACACCAAGGCTCCACGTTAAGCCCTTTTCTGTTTGCATTAGTGATAGATGAGCTTACCAAACATATTCAAGGAGAGGTGCCTTGATGTATGCATTTGCTAACGATATTGTCCTTGTGGATGAGACCAGGGAGGAGGTCAATTTCTAGTTAGAATGTTGGAGAGAAATGTTAGAGTCGAAAGATTTTAAAATGAGCACAACTAAGATGGAGTGCTAAGAATGCAACTTTTCGGGAAGCCAAATGGTCCATGAGGTGGCTGTAGCAATTGGTACTAAAGTCATGCCACAAAAATCGAGTTTCAAATGCATCGAGTCTACCATTCAAAGTGATGGTAATATCGTTACCGATATAGTCCATCGTATCAGATCTGGGTGAGTTAAATAATGAAGTGCATTAGAGGTCTTATGCGATAAGAAGATTCCATTAAAGATTACAGGGAAATTTTATAGAATGGTGATTCGGCCAACCATGTTATATGAGGCAGAGTGTTGGCCCACCAAACGTGGACATATAAGTAAGTTGTTGATAGCCGAGATGCAAATGCTCCGATGAATATGTGACATTACCATAAAAGATAAGATCCGGAATCGTGTAGTGAGAGACAAATTACAGGTGGCTAGTATTGTCGACAAGTTACAAAAGACTAGGCTTAGGTGGTTTGGGAATGTGAGCAAGAGACACATTGATGCTCTTGTATAATGCTGTGAGAAAATAACTCATCATGACTGCAACAGGAGAAAAGGAATGCCAGACAAGAACTAGAGGGAAGTGATCTAAAAGAATATAACAGAGCTGGCCCTTACCAAGGAATTGGCTAGAAATAGAAAATTTTAGCGTAGTAAAGGATATCTTTTAAAGTGCACCAAAACAGTCATGATAGTTATTGGGAGTCATTTACTGTAAAGCTCTGCCAACGTATCTACTGCTTATGAAGCCTAATGTCCAATCTATTTTTTCTAGTTGCAAGTCGTTGACAAGTCTTTCTATCCTACAACTTGTTTTTTCAGCTCTGGTGTATGGGGAAAGGTCCTTCGAGGCCATCTGATACCTTTGGATTGTTCATACTCACATGGTTACTAAGCAAGGATCCCTAACATAACTCAAAACATAAAGAGTCGTACTTTGAAGCTTATCGAGTATTAGCAGATGTTGGCACCATATCAGGTATTTTATTTATTTATTTATTTTTATTTTTATTTCTTTACTCTTTTAAACCTGCATCACCTTTTTTTATGTCATATCACATTTGCATATGGATCTACCGAAAACAGCTTCTCTACTTTGTAGGGGTAAGACTGTGTACTGTCTGATATCCTCAGACTCTGCAACGGTGTAGGATTCAGACTGGATGTGATGATGATGATAATTAGCGAACTAAAATTAACAAGAATTTAAAATAAATCAACTAAATATGAAAGTGAGAAATTAAAGAGTACTTACCTTCGATTCAAAAGAAAGATCTCATCTAATTATATAAACAAAAACTTACCATCAATTGACTGGATATGATAGCATTCCATATCAATTAAATAATAACAATAAGCTTAGTAAGAAAGACTAAACTATAAATTAAATAATTGAGATAGTTACAATTATTCAAATTATTTTTTGTTTATCATAAGTTAAATATGCAAATTCATAAAGAACATATATGTTACCAATCCTTCATGATAGTTACAAATCATTGAATTCATGGATAACTATAGAATAATCAACATCAAATTAATTTGTTAGATCAATCAATATTAATTATTCATCAAATATAATAACTCAAAACAAGAAGTATGTGAAGTAAAACATGAATAAAAGTTTAAAACAAAACCTGACAAAGTTATAACCGATGTTTTAAAAACCAGACCGGACATTAAACCGATCAAATGAAAGGTTTAAGATTTAAAGGTTTAACCGGTATTAAATTGCTATAAAACCGACATATAATAAATAATAAATATAAGAGTAAGTAAAAATAAATTATTTTATTGAAATAAAAATATGTTAATGTCTATTATTATATATGTACAAATAATAAATCAAATTTAATAATTCAAACTAAATTTGAGTCTACTATAAAACTTAAAATAATAAAAATAAAAATTATATTTATAAAGGAAGTTATATCTCATTATTCTCAAAAGTTTCAAATTCTCCAATTCTATTTAAAGATTTATAAGTTACGCTTTCATCCAAAGAATTTACATTATCTTTTTCTACTGCACTCAAACAATTTTTATTTTTTTAGAATAATCCCTTTTTAGATTTCACTTAAAAATATAGTGTTAAAATATATGTGACATAAATATTATATATAAACTAATCAAATGTTACTTATATGATGATCTAACTCAATTTTTAAATTTATGTCGAACTAATTAAATTTGATACAAATTAATAATCTATTACAATTATTTTAAATTATTAATCAATCACATTTAAATTAATAAGTCAAATTTAAGAATTAAATTAAATCATCATTTTAGTTGTATTTTATTAGTCTATTAATATTTATATGGTGTGTAATTGAATATTTTCAATATTTTGTAACTAAAATTTAAGAAGATTATCTTTTAATTAAAAATACATTTTTTCTCAAGAGAACATAAGCAAATGTAAAAAGGAAAAGAAAAACAATATAAGAATGGTATAAAAATACGACAATGAACATGTAACTATTACTTATGGATGTAATCGTGAAGCTACATCCTCTTAATTTCTATCCTCAGTTCACATGTCCCATTAAACCTTTTTTCTCCCAATATTCAAGTTTCAGTTTTTATGAAAAGCATTTGCAAACATCTCTGCACAACTTTCTTTTTCCTCCCTATAGCCAAGCACCACCGTCCATGTTAACCCTTTTATCAAAAAGACTTACAACCACCTTTGAACTTTTATTTTTCTTCTCTTGTAGCCAAACCCAATGATGTGAGCAGGAGTAAGGATCACCATGGACATGGTGTGCGTGACGAGGGGGAGCTTGTCATTCCAGTTAGACCTATGTCTAAAGCTAGGACCGAGAGACTCAAAGAGGCTCTCTATGTGCATATGGGCCAATTTGTGGAGAGGATGGAGTGCACCAAGCCTACTGGAGTAGAGCTGTCTAAATCACAACCCAAATTGATTCATTTATCTCAAATCTTTAGATTAGACTCACTTGGGACTTGAAGACCATTGTATTGGGCTACGCATTATCACTTAAGCCCAAGAGGAGAGGCTTTATTATTCTAATTTGGACTTGTTTTAGGATATTTATATTTTGGGCATCCATGTATTTTAAGCCTAAGTCTTTTAGCATTAAGCCTAAGTATAAATACTTATGTTTTAAGGTTTTCGAACAACTTTTGATCAGATTATCTTTTGTGAGCCGCTGGCCATATTGAGAGAAGAAATCCCTCTTGTTCTTTTCAACTTAGGAATTAAACATCGCTTATCAACTGAATCAGATTGTGGCGTGATTTTGATCCTAAACAACTTTCTTGGTTTGTTCTTTACCCATTGTCTAGGTTGCTCGAGACAAGTTCTTCGTGAGGTCTAGTAGGTAAATTTGAAACCTTGCGTATCATATTTAATTTAGTTAATTCGAATCTATCATCTTCTTTTTTCCTTAGATTCGAACAATCTTTCAACTCCATGTATGCGTTAGTTGGTATCAGAGCGTTGGTGTGGAGGAGAATTCTTATTCAACTCCATTGGAATTCAAGAAACTGCCACCCATCACCATCCAATTATCATCAGTTCATCAACTTAGGTGTGAATCAACTTTCAGCCTAGGGTTACTTGTTTTTCTTGTTTTATCTTCTATTAATGTTTGACTTAGTTCCAAAAAAAAGTTAGAAAAAAGTCTAGAAAAACAAAAAATCTAAAAAAATCTGAAAAAAGTCAAAAAAATCTGAAAAATAAAAAAAGTTTTGTTTCGTTGTACTTGTACTTGCTAGTTAGTTCAAAATTTTCGCACTCTTTTGATTAGTTGAGAATTAGTTCCGAGTGGTGAATTGAATTTCAGAGGGAATTGAGTAGTAAAAGGCAAAGTGTGTGAGCTTATTTGAGGGAGTCATTGTCGTAACTTAAACACGAGGGAAATGGCATCAATTGAGTGAAACATGTGAGAGAGTGTGTGAGATATACCATTTTATCTACAATGTCACAGGAAGGTAGTAATGATGAAAACCAAGGGGGAGATGCAAATATCGCTTTCACTTTGAGAGTCATGCAGTAACAATTTGAGAGGTTCAATCTAGCCTTAACTGAGATTAGGGGACAAATGGATGAGCTTAGATAAGGGAGACACAAGGAACCTCAGGAGAGGCGTGCAGGTGTACGCTAGCAGCAACCACCACCTCGTAGACCACCACCTCGGTATGAGCCAAAGGAGGATGACTTTGAGGAGGAGGAGGAGTTTCAGGTAAGCAGAACTAGGAGAGTTCAGAGAGTTGAGCCATTTAACAGGAGAGATAGAGACCTTAAATCCATCAAGATGTAGATCCCAACCTTCCAGGGAAGAAATGATGCAAAGGCTTACTTAAAGTGGGAAAGGAAAGTGGACTTGGTTTTTGAGTGCCACAATTTTTCTGAAGATAAAAAGGTAAAGCTAGTTGTTGTTGAATTTACAGATTATGCACTAATATGGTGGGATCAGTTGGTGACATCTAGGAGGAGAAATAGACAAATGCCAATTACTACTTGGGATGATATGAAGGCATGCATGAGGAAACGGTTTGTGCCGAGATGCACCAGAAACTTCTGAGACTCACTTAGGGGTCTAAATCAATAGAGGATTATCACAAGGAGACGGAGGTGGCCATAATCCGAGCTAACATAGAAGAGGACCCAGAAGCTACAATGGCCAGATTTTTTAGTGGACTCAATAGGGAGATAGCCAATGTTGTGGAGTTGCAGCATTACTTAGAGATTGAGGACATAGTGAACATGGCTATGAAGGTAGAGAAACAAATCAAAGTTATGGTGGCATCAAGGAGTGGGACGAATTCTAGTCAATCATGGAGTTCAAAATGGCCCAAAAGAGAGGAGAAGTCGAAAGACAAGGGGGTGGACTTCAAGGAGACACCCAAAAGGCCGAATGTAAGGTTTGACCCTAAAGGTACACCTAACGCCCAAACTTCTTTTAGTAAGCATTCTAGCATTAAATGTTTTAAGTATTTAGGTACTGGTCATATTGCATCTCAATGCCCAAATAAGAAAGTCATGATTATGAGGGATAATGGGATGATTGATTCGGAGGATAGTGATAGTAAATCTGAGCTTATTATTGATAATGATTTTGAGCACGATAGTTGCTTTGAGAGAGCTGTTGCAAGGGAAGCACTGGTAGTTAGGGGGGTATTGAGTGCTAGGGCCACAGTTGAGGTTGTAAATCAGAGAGAGAATCTTTTCCACACGAGGTGTTTAGTTGGTGGAAAAGTATGCAATTTGATTATTGATAGGGGTAGTTGCACTAATGCAGCTAGTTGGACTATGGTACAGAAATTGGGTTTGGCATGTAGGAAACATCCAAATCCATACAATTTACAGTGGTTCAATGATAGTCCTGGTGTGAAAGTGACTAGGCAAGGTTGTAGTGTCATTTTAAGTAGGAAGATATGAGGATGACGTGTTGCGTGATGTGGTACCGATGGAGGCTGGTCATATGTTACTTGGGAGACCTTGGTAGTTTGACAAGAGGGTAGCACATGATGAGTATATCAATAGGTACTCCTTTAAGTTTAAAGGTAGGAATTTCATTCTACTACCTTTATCACCTTATAAATTGTACCTGAACTAGATAAAAGCAAGTAAAAGTGAGGAGGGTTCAGGTAGTGAGAACAAAAAAAGTGAAGAGAGAAAAGAGTGAGTTTGGCCCAATGGTGAGTGATTGCACAAGTGAGGAAAAGGAAGTAGGATGTGCAAGAGAGAAGAGCTCAGGAAGAGAAAAGAAGAAAGAAAAGAAAGAGAGAAAAGTGAGCTTGTTTGCTAAAGGAAAAGACTTGAGGAGAGTAACTGGAGAGAAGAGAGCACTAGTAGTGGTGAGATATAACGAGTATTTAGTTTCTAACACTAACCCTCTTGAGGCTTTGCCTAGTGTTTTTGCTTCTCTTTTGCAGGATTATACTGATGTCTTTCCTGAAGAGATGCCTAAGGGATTGCCACCCTTGAGAGGCATAGAGCACCAGATTGACTTTATGCCTGGAGCTCAAATTCCGAACCGCCCAGTAATCCTGAGGAGACAAAGGAGCTTAAAAAGTAGGTGGGTGAGTTACTAGAGAAGGGGCATATGAGGGAGAGCTTGAGCCCTTGTGCAATGGCTATGTTGCTGGTGCCGAAGAAAGATGGGACCTGGAGGATGTGTGTAGATTGCAGAGCTGTCAATAAAATCACCGTAAAGTATCGCCATCCTATTCCTAGGTTAGATGATAATTGATGAATTGCATGGTGCATGTATCTTTACCAAAATTGATTTGAAGAGTGGATACCACCAGATTAGAATGAAACTAGGAGATGAATGAAAAACTGCTTTCAAAACTAAATATGGGTTATATGAGTTGTTAGTTATGCCATTTGGTTTAACTAATACATCCAACACTTTTATAAGGTTGATGAATCATGTGTTGCGTGCATTTCTTGGAAAATTTGTGGCTATTTACTTTGATGACATCTTCATATAGAGCACTAATCTTGATGAGCATGTCATACACGTGAGATGTATTTTAGATGTATTGAGATAGGAGAAGTTGTATGCGAACCTTAAGAAGTGTACATTTTGTATTGATAAGCTTGTCTTCTTGGAGTTTGTAGTCAGTTCTAGGGGAGTTGAGGTTGATGAGGAGAAGGTGAAGGCTATCCAGGAATGGCCGATACCTAAGAGTGCTGGTGAAGTGAGGAGTTTTCATAGACTTGCTAGTTTTTATAGGAGGTTTGTGAAAGATTTCTCTACCATTGCTGCTCCTTTGACTGAAATAGTCAAGAAGAAGAAAGGGTTTATATGGGTGAGGAACAAGAGCATGCATTTAATTTGCTGAAAACAAAATTGTGTTCTACTCCTATTCTGTGTTTACCTGACTTTGAGAAAGCTTTTGAGGTTTAATGTGATGCTTCTAGTATTGGTATAGGTGATGTGCTTTTACAGGAAAACAAACCAGTAGCTTATTTCAGTGAAAAACTGAGTGGTGCAAAACTCAATTATCCGACCTATGATAAGGAGCTTTTTGCTGTAGTGAGAGCATTGGAGGTGTGGCAACATTACCTTCAACCCAGAGAGTTTGTCATTCAGGCGGATCATGAGTCCATAAAGCACTTGAAGGTATAGGGCAAGCTGAGCAAGAGACATACCACTTGGGTGGAGTTTTTGGAGACATTTCCGTATGTACTGCATTACAAGCAAGGGAAGGAAAATGTGATAGCTGATACTTTATCTAAAAGGTATTCCTTAATTTCTAATCTTAGTTCTAAATTATTAGAATTTGAGCAGCTTAAAAATATGTATACTTTTGATGATGATTTTGCTACCGTGTATGCTGCTTGTGAGCATATTGCATTCCAAAAATTTTATAGACATGGTGGATATTTGTATCGTGGTAATTAGCTATGTGTGCCTAATTGTTCTTTGTGTGCTTTATTTGTGCATGAGGCCTATAGTGGTGGTTTGATGGGTCATTTTGGGGCTACTAAAACTTGGATATTTTGCATGAACATTTTTATTGGCCTCATATGCACAAGGATGTTGAGTGTGTATGTGCCAAATGCATTGCATGTAGACAAGCAAAATCTACTGTTAAACCCCATGAATTGTATACCCCTTTATCTGTGCCTACTGAACCTTGGGTTGATATTTCTATGGATTTTCTTTTTAGGATTGCCTAGAACACAAAAAGGGTATGATAAAATATTTGTTGTTGTTGATCGATTTAGTAAGATAGCACGTTTCATTGCATACCATAAGACTGATGATGTCGTGCTTGTTGCTGATTTATTCTTTAAGGATATTGTTAGATTGCATGGTATTCCTAGGTCTATTATTTTGGATAGAGATGCTAAAGTTTTGAGCCATTTTTTGCGTGTTCTGTGGGGAAAGTTGTGTACTAAATTGCTTTATTCTACTACTTGTCATCCACAAACAGATGGATAGGCTGAACCTTAGGTACCATATTGCGTGCTGTACTTAGTAAAAATTTGAAAACTTGGGGTGATTATTAACCATTTATTGAGTTTGCATATAATAAATGTATGTGCATTCCGCCACAGGTTATTCATCTTTTGAGCTTGTATATGGTTTTAATTCTTTGATTGTCTTGGATTTGGTACCTTTACCCTTGCATGAGTTATCTAGTACAGATGACAAGAGGAAAGCCAAGATGGTTAGCGACTTGCAGTGAAGGCGAAGACCGCACATTGAGCATAGAAACAGAGTGTATGCGAAGCAAGCCAACAAGGGGCAAAAGTTAATGACTTTTAAACCTGGAGATTGGGTTTGGGTGCATTTGAGAAAGGAGAGGTTTCCTACACAGTGGAAATCCAAGCTGAATCCTAGGAGTGATGGTCCGTTTCAAGTATTGGAGAAGATAAAGGACAATGCCTACAAAATTGACCTGCCAGGTGAGTATTCTATTTCTGTAACTTTTAATATACTGATCTTTCTCCTTTTGATATAGATTTAGATTTGAGGACGAATCTTCTTGACGAGGGAGAGATTGATGTGAGCAGGAGTAAGGATCACCATGGAGATGGTGTGTATGACGGGGGGAGCTTGTCATTCCAGTTGGACCTATGTCCAGAGTTAGGACCGAGAGACTCAAGGAGGCTCTCTATGCGCATGTGGGCCAATTTGTGGAGAGGATGGAGTGCACCAAGCCAATTGGAGGAGAGCTATCTGAATCACAACCCAAATTGATTCATTTATCTCAAATCTTTGGATTAGCCTCACTTGGGACTTGAAGACCATTATATTGAGCTGCGCATTATCACTTAAGCCCAAGAGGAGAGGCTTTATTATTCTAATTTGGACTTGTTTTATGTTATTTATATTTTGGGCTTTCATGTATTTTAAGCCCAAGTCTTTTAGCATTAAGCCTAGGTATAAATACTTATGTTTTAGGGTTTTCGAACAACTTTTGATCAGATTATCTTTTGTGAGCCGCCGGTCATATTGAGAGAAGAAATCCCTCTTGTTCTTTTTAACTTAGGAATTAAACATCACTTATCAACTGAATCAGATTGTGGCATGACTTTGATCCTAAACAACTTTCTTGGTTTGTTCTTTACCTATTATCTAGGTTGCTCGAGACAAGTTCTTCGTGAGGTCTAGTAGGTAATTTGAAACCCTGCATATTAGATTTAATTTAGTTAATTCGAATCTATCCTCTTCTTCTTTCCTTAGATCCGAACAATCTTTCAATTCCGTGGTGCGCATTACCCCGGCTCCACTTTAACCTTGAACCTATCAACCCCGCCAAGAAGTTTCTCTACTTCCGCCAACTACACCTCTCATTTCCTTAAAAATAACTTGGATTTTGGGTTCTTCTTTCTTTTTGTTCCGAGATTTAGTTATTCTTCTTTTTTTTTGTTTTGAGATTTAGTCAACATCAATCCTCATGTTTTTTTAGATGGAGTGTTATTGAAGATGGTGATGAAAGCCGAGTTGTTGTGGTTGTTATTCTTACTCAATTCTCCTTCTTCCATGGTCTATTAGAGTGAAGATTGCATTTAGTGCTTCAAGAAATTTCTCAACCTATTTCGATTTTTTGTTCTAGTTTTCGGTGCCAAACTCAACTACCCATTTGCTCAATCTTGGTTCCAAATCGGTTTTTCCCTACAATGGGTTGATTTCTCAAGTGTCAATTGCACAAAATCTCATCTTTCTATACCGATTTCTTATTTGGGCATCAGAGAAGAAGATGCATCTGGTTAACGGCTCAGAGGAAACCAGTTTATTTATTATTTAACTGGTCAGTTTAATTTCCCAATGGTTAAAAGTAGAAACCGAATCGAAAGCCAGTCTGGTTCGAGGTTATCCTGGTTGAACTAGCCGGTTCAGTTTGGTATTTATATCATTGGTTGTAACTAGAATTTTGAATCCCCTTAAATCAAAATATTTGAATTTAGTCATACATGACTTTTGTTCCAACACCAAAAATAGAAGAAAGATGAAAGATTAAGAGAAAACTAAGATGAAAATGAAAAAAAAAAGTACTCTTCTTGCTTTCCTTTTTTTAAACCTAGTTTAATCTTATCTTGTAAAGATTCCTATTTAAAACAAATTCAAATTCCTACGTAATAAGGATGGAAAGAAGTTTTCTAATTAAATTCTAACTAATCTGACATTATATATGATCTCGCCTCATCCATTATCCACTTTTCATAAAATTTGCGATTTTTCACCAATAACATTCACAATCTCCACAAAACAAAACAAAATTTAATTTTTATATTCAAACACCAAAATATATCTAAAACAAAAGAAATAATTCTATTTAATATATCAAAATAAGATCTCATGATCGTTTTTTGCAGAAAAAAGAATTGAGTCATGTTGTTCCTACTCCCAACTTTTGGTAATTACATGTCGATGTTCCTCGCTTTAGTTAAAATATAAGTAAAAGAAAATTTCTTGACTATGACTTAGATGGTGATTTATAAATAGTATGCTAACAATGAGGCTAAATTCTAATAACACGAATTTCAATAGTAGTCACAAACAATCATCTTTAAATGATTTTTTTTTGTATATTAACAAGGTTAAAAGCATAATTTTTTAAAAATTTTATTTTAGTACAAAATTTTAAAGTTTTCAATCAAATGTTTTAATTTTTAAAAATTAGATAATTCAATTTAAAACATTGTCTTCGTAAACATCTTATTAATGCCATTGATGAAACATTGCAAAAATTGATATTTAAAAAGGTTATGTGACTTTTATTTTTCATTAATATAGTTTTTATGATGTGACAAACATGTTAGTGAATATGTATTTGAAATGCAATAACAATAAAAGAGCTCTCTCATACTTGCATGTCCTTTTTTCTCGACTAACAACTGAAAAATAGGACTTATCCCCCACTCTAAACTATAAAAATCAAAATCTCCAAGCCCTTCCCGAGACAAATCAGACTACCTTCTGCCCGATTTTGCACACAGTCTTCGGATTTGGCTTGGGAGCAGGCTAACACTTTCATACCCAATGAGGTAGTTGCAATCTCTTCAAATATCAGTCTTTATGTTAGTAGGTCAGGCATATCAATAAAAATGTTAACGAAATTTTTAATTATTTCATTTTTAAAATTTTGAACAATTAACTAAAAATTTAAAAAGTTGAACACTAAAATAAAAAAAATCAAGAGACTGTTTAATTTCACTCATGTATTTTTGTTGTGATTTTTAGTTTTTATTTCCTATTTTTAAAATGTAATAATATTTTAATTACTGATAATAATTGAATATTAGATAAGACTTAAAGATAAATTAATTTTATGAATAAATGAATTTAAACAAAATTATTTTTATTCTCATATATAATATTTATTAATAAAATACAAGTAAAAATTATGATGTTTTATTAAAGTAAATGTTTTAATAATTAAGATTTTATTCTATAAATTCATAATTATTGTTAATATATAATTGAATTTTATATGTTTAAAAGATATTTTAAATCTAAAATATATTATTAAGTATTTATAAAATTAATGTTATTTTATTTTATAAAATTAAATTAAATCAAATTATTCATAATTCACGTTGTTAATTAAAAATAAATAATTAAATAATATATATGTAGTTCATGGTAAGTCATATTATAACAAAAAGAGGAATAGAAAACAAAAACAAAATTTTATAATTTTCATAAGATACGAAAATTGAAAGAAAATAAAACTAATAACGAAAACTAAAAATTCAAACATATTTAATCATTAAAAACTAAAGTAAAAACAAGGAGGTCATAAAATTTTATAATTTATTATCCTTATTTTTATTTTCTTTGTGAACGGGAGTTAACGAGAATTAAGTTTTCTTTGTATTCTTTTTAATTATTAAATATACTAGATTGCTTTAGTTTAATTTAAAATTTTATTTCTTAAATTTTAAAAATTATTGTTTTCTCCCTTATCCAAGTATCAGTATGGAAAAGTATCTCACTTAATTATTAAAAGGGTTAAATACCTTGGCCCGTTTTGTTGCTGGCTAATCAGCCAAAAAAACAGTTGATTGAATAAATTTAGCTGATTGATTTTGTGGACAAGTTGTCTTTAGTATTTGGTAATCAACTGATTGGGTTGGTTGATTGAAGTCAATCAAATAATTTTAAAAAGTTCAAGAGGAGTAACATTTTGTGTTATCAGCTGTTAAATATTTGTTTGACTGACGATTGTATCCTCAATTAATTCTTGTTGTCTATACCATATTACAGCCATTTGTTTCGAAAGTTATGTAGGCATGGTACTCTTTTCCTGTCAGACTCAAACTTCATATTCATCTTCCAACAATTAAGAAGAATAATTAATTTGTAAAATTTGTTTTTCATGTCTTTATTAATTTAAATATTTTAACTTTTGTTAAGTATTTTAATAATTCAAAAATTATAAATGATAAACAAAAATATATTAAATTTTGATTAGATTAAAAATTTTATTTAACTTAATTTATTAATTTATTAAATAATCTATTATTCTTTACTAAGAATATTCAACAAAATACTAAGATATGTAATATTTATACATTTATAATTTTTTAAGTATTATCTTCATAAGCCATTTTACAATAAACAGTTAATACTAAACAATTATTTTTATCAAATATCTTTAATAAACAACTAATGCAATCTACGGGTAAAATCAACTATCAGCTAACATTTAATACAATCAATTGATTATCAAACAGGGCCCTTATTTAGTCAACGATGACTTTTTTATTAGATACTCATTTATATATAAGTTAGTAATTATGTTAATTAAATCATGCACAATATCATTTTGTACCTTGCTAAAATAGATCTATATGATTAAGTTTAGTTCAATATTAATAGCACGTTAAATTCTAGTTAAGTTTTTTTTATCATTAACTATATAAGTTATAAATTTAGCGTATGTTACATTACAACTAGAAAATTTGGACTTATTAGGTATTATTGTGATTTTAAAAATAATTTTTTAAACATTGATTGAAAGTGTTATTTTCGTTTTAACATTTCACAAAATGTCTAAATAAATGCCTACCTCGATCTCAGTTATCATTTTTAGGATGCAATAAATATTATTTTAGTAACATTATGATGCAAAGTAATTTTTCAAAAATAATACTTATTGCAGTAGAAGTATGAGATCAAAAGGTTTTGTGCTTAAATTCTCTTACTTACATTCATTTGATCAAGTCTATTGTACAAGACTTACCTAATATAAAATAATTGGTTGACAATTACAAGCTATTGTATCAATCTAGAGATTTATTCGATGTGACAAGAAGGAGTAGCCTAGTTGGTTAACTCCTCACTTAAGACTAACGAGGTCTTGAGTTTGAGTCACCAAAATAGCCGGGGGTCTATAAAGGAAACAGTCTCTGTATCTCTATAGGAGATGCGGGCATGACTGCGTACATCTTACCCTTCCCATACCCTGCTTAGGCGGGAATTTGGGTATCGTTGAATTTTTTTTAGAGATTTATTCGATATGTATCTTAAAGAAACATGATGCAAAGTAGTACCATAAATAATGGTAGAGATTTATTTAGGTTTTTGTAAGACTTTGAGATGCAAATTACATTTTTACCTGTACTTTTTATAAGAAATACTTAACAGTAAATGCAGTCTTCTTTAATTTATAATGAAATATACAAAAATTAATAAGCTTGAAAATTGAAGGAATAAAGTTAAAAAATATTAAATCATAAAAACATATTTTTAGTAAATAGTTACATGCTTAGCAATATCTAAATATAAGTGGTCAACAATAACAACAAAAATAATAATATCTTAGCAAAAGTCCCGCTGAACTTAGAGCTTAGAGAGGTCAAAAAATACACAGTTTCAACTATAACTAGTGGAGAGATTGCTTTTGATAGACCCACGTGAAAAAATATATATTATTATTTATTATTAAATAAATATGTAAAAATAGAAACATAAAAATAAGTAATAAAATGAATATAGAACAATGTAACAAATAAAAATAAAAGATAAAATAAGTAAATAAATATACAAATAAGAAAGAAGATAAATAAATAAATGAAACAAACAAGTCATTACAAGATACTATTCACCTCTTTTCAATTCTTCCTAAGTTTCCCTTTTTTCTCCGGCAGTTCCTAAGTATAATCTTCTTAAATCTTTTCACTGGAGTTTCAAGATGTCTTCTCTTAATATGTTCAAACTACTTAAACTTTATCTCTTTTAATTTTTTCATTGATATTAGTCACTTTTAATTTATCTATTATCATTACATTTTCTGGCTTTACCTCTTTTAATAAGATTGCATATTCAACCAAATATTAATAATATAAAAATAAAGGCACAATTTTTCAAAAATAATTTTTTTATTTATCAGTGATTTTCACTAAAAAACTATCAATTATTGTCTATATAATTGATCTATCGTTAAAAATAAACAGACTCATTATAATAAACCAAGAGTTTCCTTAATCACCAAGTATAAATTTCAAACGAGTACAATTTCTTCTCCATTTACTTTTAAAAACCATCCTTTACATCCAACAGTTCAACACTTACAAGGCTCTTATTAAATTATTGTGAAAAATAACTTAAAAAGTATAAACTATAATAAATATAAAGATATTTCAAAAACGACCTAATAATTTGCAAGTAAATCAACCGGGTACTCCGTAGTAGGTAAGCCCTATACGATAGACTCGATCGGAAAAATATAAGTAGGGAGATTCAAATACAGAACCTTTTGCCCTCATGCCTCCCGCTCAACCAACTCGACAACCTCTTATTGGAAATTATTTAGGTTTTTGTAAGACTTTGAGATGCAAAATACATTTTTAGCTGTACTTTTTATAAGAAATACTTAACAGTAATTGCAGTCTTCTTTAATTTATAATGACATATACACAAGTTTTAAAATTAAAAAATAAAGTAAAAAAAGATTAAAATCATAAATCATATCTTTAAAAAATAGTTACATGGTTTGCGATAAGTGAATATAAGTGGTCAATAACAACAATAATATCTTAGTAAAAGCCCAGTGAATCTGGGGCTTGGAGAAGTAAAAAAATACACAGTTTTAACTATAACTAATAGAGAGACTATTTTTTATAGACCCATATGAAAAAATATAAATTATTATTATTCAATTATTATCAAATAAATATGTACAATTTAACTATGACTAATAAAGGGACTGTTTTTGATAGACCCACGTAAAAAATATAAATTATTATTATTTATTTAACGCAAATAGAATTATAAAAATAAGTAATAAAATAAATATAGAACAATATAACCAATAAAAATAAAAGATAAAAAAGTAAATAAATACATAAATAAGAAAGAAGATAAATAAAAAAGGAAACAAACAATTCATTATAAGATACTCTTTAGATTTAGGAAATGTTTACGCCAAATAACTGAAAGTTAAGTATTATTATTAAAAGTTTAAGTTAAGTACAAGATATAAGATTCGAAAAAAAATGTTTAAAAGACTTGTGAAAATTAAAGGACCTTTTTACGTGAGATTCATTATCTTTACCTTAGTACACCGTGGTGATTTTTTTTTTGAAGGTCAAGTCTTCGGTAAGTTTCAACAGAGCCAATTAATTTTTTATAACCTCCCCTCAGTTCTTCCTGGGTTCTTTTTTCTCCTGCAGTTCCTAAGTATGATTTTCTTGAATCTTCTCACTAGAGCTTCAAGATGTCTCCTTTTAATTTGTTCAAACTATCTGAGCCTTGTCTCCCTTAACTTTTTTATTGATATTAGTCACTTTTAATTTGTCTCTTATCATTATATTTTCGACTTTATCTCTTTGAATAAGGTTACATATTCAACAAAGCATTAATAATATAAAAATAAAGGCACAAATTTTCAAAAATCATTTTTTATTTAGCACTGATTTTCACTAAATAATCGTTAAAAATAAACAGACTCATTATAATAAACCCAGAGTTTCCTTAATCACCAAGCCTAATTTTCAAACGAGTACAATTTCTTCTCCAGTTACTTTTAAAAGTCATCCTTTACATCCAGCAGTTAAACACTTACAAGGCTCTTATTAAATTATTGTGAAAAATAACTTAAAAAGTATAAACTATAATAAATACAAAGATATTTCCAAAACGACCCAGTGATAATTTCACTAAAACGCAAAGTTTGGAGAGGTTTGATACTATACAGCTTTATCCCAACATAATAATTTATAAAAACTATTAGAAACAACCTCTTTGTTATATAAGGATAAGACTGCGTATTATCAGATCTTTCCAGATCTTGCAATCTAGCAAGATTTCAACTGAGTGTTAATGATGATGATGATGATGGGTAATTTATAAAGACTTAGACATAAAAATTATTGCCAAATTCAATATAATTTTTAAGTTTTATCAGTTTATTTTTTGATTTAAAAAGATAAAGTACATAACTTTTAAGTTATAGATAAATGATAAACTAATAAAATATAATAAAGAAGTCATATAAGAATTATAAACTTAGAAAAATATATTAAAAATTTTGATATAGTAAATAATAATAATAAAACCTAAAAATACCATTTAAATTAGGTTTTCCAAATCCAACATAATCTTTATAATGAACAAAAACATTAACAAGTATATATTTTTTAAATATTTTTCCTCAAAAGTTACTCACACATCTCCAATCTCTCAACAATCAACCAAAACCTTAACTCAACCCTATGCTTCAAAATTAACTAAGGTTAGTCCATCATGAGCACTATAAATAGGTGTCTTCCATAGTCCATACCCACCCTTTCAATTCAATCTACTCCTCTATTTCCAATTGCTATTTCACTCTCCTAAAGAGTCCTTAAAATCAATATAAAAAGAGAGAGAGGGCAAAGGGGTAAGAAAAAGAAAAAGGGGAAGGAGCCCACAAATTTTCTGGTATGTTTCTCTATTTGCTCTTTTAGTCCCTAAAGGTAGAGCAATACTCTTTATGAATATTTGAATAATTGGGTCTGTATTTGTGCAAAATTTATATTCTAGTCCCTTTACTATTTTCTTTTTCACAAACTACATTTAGAGACGCGGGTTGAGAATTCTTTCTTCTAGGAAGTTCAAAACCCTAAATCGATCATTTTCCCGCCAAAGAATGTTGTTGCTTTTCTTAACAAGATGCTTGATGTCTAACTTACTTGAACCCAGTAGGGGTTTTTTAGTGACAATTTCATTCTTTACTGGTTTTGTTGTGAGGATTAGAATAGGATGATTAACCTGTTTTTAGGGTTTGGAATTAGGGGTTAAATGACTGTTTGGTTGATAATTGTGGATGTTGGGGGTTAAAAGCCCAGTAAAAAGTTTGGAGCCTAATGAGTTCCAAAATGTGGCAGTGGACGTTTACAATCTGATAGCAAGTTTAAATGTGGGTTCACTGACTTTGTAAATCGTTCTTGAAAGGGGTGTGTGCGCTTGACGGTGGTTTTTGGACACTCTATCCAATGCTTAGAAAGGGCCATCATGTGGATTTGGTTAATCTTTTTGCGGTCGTGAGAGATAAGGGTGGATATGATGCTGTTTGTAAGAATGGGACGTGGGATATGGTGGCTGAAGAGTCTGGCTTGGGGTTGGCTCTCGCATCTCATGTGAAATTGGTTTATATGAAATATTCAGATGCTTTAGAGAAATTGGTCGGGAGAGTTGTTGATGATAAGGACTTGAAAGCCAAGTCTTGTGATAGCAGTAGCACCAGTTTTTGTGGCGTTACGATGGAATTAGGGGCTGAGTTTAAGGAGTTCTTGACGAATATGCAAGGTTCAAGATATGTGGACTTGAAATCTGAGTTAAATTTGAATACTAATACTATAATTGAGTCATGTGAAAGTGAGAAGTGTGATGTGGATGATGAAGAGTCTTGTCTTTTAGATTCCGCAAAGAGTGTCGTCGATTCAATTGAAGTTAGCACAGTGAGCAATGACGTGATAAAGAGCGGTGAAATGGATTCCTTTACTGGTGGGGATGAGAAAACCCATGACAATGTGGAAAATCCAGCTTCCTATTTAAGGAAAAGTGAGGAAGTTTGCAACGAAGATGAGAAGAGTGTGGTGATTGAAATGGATGAAGTCAACAGGGCTGATGAAAGCAGCGAAAATATTTTGGAATTGGAGTTAAGCATTACTGACGAATTTAGTTCCTCACGCAAGAGGAAAAGGGAGTCCATGTGTAAGCTATTGAATTGGATTACTGGGATTGCAAGGGGTCCATGTGATCCTGAAGTCGTGCCAATTCCAGAGAGGCCAAAGTGGAACTCATTTGGCAATGAGGAGTTGTGGAAACAGGTATTGCTGTTTCGGGAGGCAATGTTCCTGAAAAGAAATGTTGATTCAAGTGCAGAACGATTTTTGCAGGTATTTCAGCTCTTATTTGCTCACATTTCATTAGAGTTTGGTTGGTTGCATGCTTCTCTTCCATGCATGGAGTTGTGCTTCTTTTTCTTTATTATTTTAACAAGTTATATATGTGTGTGTGTGTGCGTGTGTGTGTGTGTGTGTGTATAATATGAATCCATTATTTGACTTACTAAAATTAGTTAATGCTGAAATGATGGAGCTGTGGAAAGGAAATATTTCTCATGTGTGATTGCACCGAATTTAGCTTTTCTATTATTTTTTGTTCAACATGTACAGGCTAATAAGTGGACCATGTTATTAAACTCTGTTACATGATTGTGACATATTCAAGGTTATTGGCATTCGTGTGTAGATATATCTTTGATAAAAATTTCTTCTTACAAAAGGAAAGTCACGTTTTATTCCGATGTAGAAACATCAGAAGATGCATCCATCCATGTATGATGATCATGTTGGATCCAGATACAATTTCAGAGAGAGATTGAGGTGTAGCAACAAGTTATTTCTAAGGGAGGCTGGTGAACCACAGTCTTCCTCAAAGTCAGCTTCCTCAGCCACTCGAAGTGAAGTTGGCTATTGCTCAGAAGGGATCAGTCATGATTTCTTAACTGAGCATCCAGTGCTTGGCCTTCCAATTGAAAATATAATTCCTTTGGGGCCAGATTTTCAGGCTGAAGTACCAGAATGGACAGGTGTTGTCTCTGAAACTGATATAAAGTGGCTTGGAACAAAGATTTGGCCACTGGCAAAGGTAGAGAACAAATTTATTGTTGAAAGGAACCCCATTGGTAAGGGAAGGCAAGATTCATGTGGGTGTAAAGTGCCCAAATCCACTGAATGTTTTAAGTTTCATGCTACTGAGAGCAAACTGAGGGTGAAGAAAGAGCTGGGGATAGCTTTCACTCAATTGGGATTTAACAAGATGGGGGAAGAAGTTAGACTTACCTGGACCAAAGCAGAAGAGAAGAAGTTCAATACAATAGTGAGGTCAAATCCTTCATGCTTCTGGGATGAGATAGTGAAATCTTTTCCTGCTAAGAGGCTGGAAGATTTAGTGAGCTATTATTATAACGTATTTCTTTTGGAACGAAGAGCTAAACAGAACAGGTTTTCACCAGGTAATATAAACAGTGATGATGATGATAATGACGATGATGATAGTAATGATTCAGAGTGTGTATCGGTAACTAATGGTTCCAGGCATGGATCCGCCAAGTCACCAGGCTCACTCATAAGCTCTGGTAGAAAGGTGCATAAAAATGTCAAATAGAATTTTGCTTAAAAGAAGAAATTCCCATGATAGCTTCCTTTTTCTATGGTTTTGCTAACTGGGAAAAGAGTTGTGGCAAATCTTTTTAAGTTTTGAACTACCTCAAGACGCTCGGGAATTAAGTTTTCTCCAACCAATGGTTAACATTGGGAAGCATACCTTCTTTGATGGTGTAGTTCAAGTAAGTTGCATCGCTATTAATCAGCTTTATTCAAGTTAGATTTTGTCACAAGCTTGAAATGTTAAAAGGTTCAAGTAACTTGCTGAATTGCTTCTTGGTGACAAAGCTAACTTAGTTAGAGCTGAAGGAAAGGATCGCTGAACAGTAAATGCCAAAGAAGATAATTTTCTGTGATTCATTTCCTCATCTACAATGCATTTGATAGGAGGATTTTTCTTAGTCTTGCTTTCTGGCATTTCCATTTTCGTAATCTCTCATTTAGGAGGAATATGCAACTGATCATGCATAGAGGTTGATCATCTATGGATTGAAATAGGATGGGCAGGGCTCGACGCATTATTTTGTGCGGCCGGCCCAAACTCGAGCCTGAGCATGTTTTAAATTGAACATAGATTATTTGTTATTGGTTGATTGAATTACTTCAGGTTGGACCATGTCTTCAAATTCGAATCTAGCTTGAAGTCTGGAAAAAATATCCTTTTTAGGTTAAGTTCGGCTTGAATCACAATTAAAAGAAACTTTATTCGTTAAGTTTAGATTGAATCGATTGTCAATCTTACATCATACTTGTGCTTTGAGGCTAGGATGATACACATCAAAATTTTGGTTTTAAATCTAACCGTGTTTTATTAAATCTTATTTATACATTTATGTAAGGTTCACGTAAATATGTGAATGAGATTTAATAGAACATGATAGAGACATCATAATTGAAACAAGAGATCTGATTTCAAGATAATAATATGATGGTGTGATTTAAGAAAGAGGTAAGAATAACTTTAAAAAGTTCTTTACGATTTTCAATGTTTTAAAAGGATATACTGTAAGATATATAACTTTTTATAATTTTACAAAATTTTAGAAAAACTCTTCAATCTAAAAAATTTTCAAAAAAAATTCTAGTTTTAAGTTTTTAAAAACTATCTTCACTTTAATTTTGAGCCAAAATAATGATTAAGTAGAATATTATATACAGGTTACTTAAATATTAATAATCTAATTTAACTTTTAAACTTGACTTGAATCAATGAAAATTAATTTAGAATAATAATTTGATGTCATTATAATAAATTATTAATTTATATTGGGTTTAATTAGTTTGACTTAAATTTAAGAGTTGGATTTAATGATTATGTTTGGAGTTTTTTATTAAATAATAGTATTAAGTTTAATAAAAAAGATTAAATGCTAAATTAAATAATTTAAATAATTAAAACTGTTTAATTTATTTTTTTGTTTTTCATAAGTTAAAATATGCAAATACCAAAATATTTTATTAGTTACTTATGTCAATTATTTATGATTAAATCATTGAACTCATTAATAAAAATAGAATAATTAATAAGAAATTATCTGTTAGGTTAATCAATATTAATTAATTATGAAATAGAAGAGTAAAAAAAACTAAAATTGAGGTTTAGAGCAAAATCTCTCAAAATTACAAATAGAGTTTTAGTTTCCTTTAAATAAGAAAAATCATATTTTAACTATTCATGGCTATTTAAGAGAATAATGTGTTGTCAAAAATTAAATCTATTAGACAGAGAGACTATTTCTAACGGACCCACACGTAATGCAAAATGATAATAATACAAAATATAAATAAATACTTATAAATAAATATGTATAAATCAAAACATAAAAATATGTAATGCAATACGTAATACAAAACATATGGAACATGGTAACAATTAATAATAAAACATAAAATAGGTAAATAAATACATAAATCAAAGAAAAGACAAGTATAAGAATAGATTAAATCAATCATTATAAGAAAGCAATTAGACTAAATAAGAAACTCTTTTTAGGCTAAAAAATTAAGAAGAAAGTACTACGTGATCAAAAAATAAGGTTAACTACAAAACAAAATACTCGAAAGAAAATGTTTAAAAGATTTAAGAAAATTAGAAAGATTTCTCTAAGTGAAATCCTTTATCCATATCCTAACATGTCAAAATTTTTTAATACGAGTCATATCTTTGGTATGATATGAAAAGATACATTGTAAGCATGATATAATAAGGAATTTGTTACATAATACTCTTTTTTTTATAAAACCTAATGACTAAGGGTTAAATAAATTAGGATGTGCTTGTTTAGTGAGTGTAAAAAAGGAGAATGGGTATGGAATGAAGATTGAATTTGGTAAGGGTCTATGATTATAGAGTTATTATTTTGATTATCCTTTTTAAGTAATACCTTATTCATCTCTTAATCTAGAGGAATGAGTATCATTGTTCTAGAGGAATGAGTATTATTATTAATTAATTAATTAATGTAATTAATTATACTCATTCTTCTAGATTAATTAATTAATTAATAATAATACTCATTCCTATAGAACAATGATACCCATTTCTCTAGATTAAGAGATGAATAATTAATTAAAGATAATTAATTAATTATTACATTATAATTAATTAAATATAACTAATTAAAATATAATTCATTCATTCATTAAAATATTGTAATTAATTAATTAATTACAATAATTTAATTAATTATATTGTAATTAATTAATTATAATTTAACTAAAATATTGTAATTAATTAAAATATTTTAATTAATCAATATATTTTAATTAATCAATTACATGTATTGATTAATTAAAATATAATTAATTAATTAATTAAAATTTAATAAATTACAATATAATTAATTAGTTAGTTACTATATAATTAATTACAATATTTTAATTAATCAATATATTCTAATTTGATTAATTACAATATAATTAATTAAAATATAATAAAAGTTTTTGTTTCTCAATATTTTTTACAAACCAATCAGTGTCAATAGCAACGGTAATTATTCATTCATCTTAACTAACCATTATAATTATAATGATAATATTCATTCTTATTCATCACTATATTTATTCTCATTCTTATTACCATTCTCTTATACGAACTAACCGCCCCCTAAGATTTGGTAATTTTATTTCTCTAATTTCTTTTATTTTAATTCCTTTGAAAATTATTACTTATTTTAATGATATTATTTGGTTATTATACCATTTTTTTGTCATCTTTTGCTAATTTTTTTCATCTATTTTTATTTAAAACAATTCAGTGTTATATTCTTAAGTTTTAATACAATCTCATTTAGAAGGCATAAATAAATGAAAAACTGACAAATTAATATATATGTTAACTAAATAGTATTATGGAATTAAATGATAAAATTTAAAATATAAAATTTAACAAAATTTGGATTGAGACAGTAGACTCAAATCTTAAACCCAATAAGGCCATGCCTGAGAACTAATTTTTCAATTAAAAAATATAAAAATGACATTATTTTCAACAAAATAACATCGTTTTATGGATAAGTATCGAACTTTGGGCGGGTCGGGTCAGAGCCCATTTTGCTATCTCAAGGTTTAAGTGAGGAAGACAGATTGGAAGTCGTTG
Source organism: Erythroxylum suave (assembly GCA_027563595.1). Taxonomy (NCBI): domain Eukaryota; kingdom Viridiplantae; phylum Streptophyta; class Magnoliopsida; order Malpighiales; family Erythroxylaceae; genus Erythroxylum; species Erythroxylum suave. Next base: position 28,379,149 of record JAOSBN010000009.1, read on the forward strand.
AGATAACTTTTGAATTTGAAGGCCAGATAAGTCATAGACTCGTGTACGTATTATTAATTGTTACTAATCACTAGTTGATTATTGGTGCTTAAGTACCGTACGTAAGTGTGTTAGGTGTAGATCAAGAAGTAATTGGATAACCAAAACTGTTAAGAAAAGGCATACCTAACTCTTCCCGATGTTATAAATTATAATAAAATTAAAGGTTTTCAGTACTTTCTTTTTTTTAAAGAAAACCTTGTAATCATTATTATTTAAAATATTAATTAAGTAATTTAATGAATTAATGACTCAAACAAATATTTCAACTTTCTAAAAATTAAGAATTATTGAATTTAAATATTCAAATCACGCTCAAAAATCGAGTTTACAAATTTTGCGCATCTTAAGGTGTGCTTGTTTCATGAGTATGAAAAAAGAGGAATGAATATGGAATGAAATATTGAGTTTAGTAAAGGATTATGATTATAGAGTTATTATTTTGATTACCCATTTTTTTGGTAATACCTCATTTTTCTCCTAATCTTGAGGAATGGGTATTATTGTTCTAGATAAATAGATATTATTATTAATTAATTAATTACATTATAATTAATTAAAATACAATTATTCATTAATTAAAATATAGTAATTAATTAATTTTAATTAATTATATTGTAGTTAATTAGTTATTAATAATCTTTTAATTAATTATATTGTAATTAATTAATTAAAATATAATTCATTAATTAATTAAAATATAATAAATTATGTAGTTACAATATAATTAATTATAATATTTTAATTAATTAGTATATTGTAACTGATTAATTATAATATAATTAAGTAATTAATTAATTAAAATATAATAAATTACAATATAACTAATTAAAATATAATTAATTAAAATTAATTACAATATTTTAATTATTCAGTATATTGTAATTGATTAATTATAATATAATATAATAAGTTTTTATTTCTCAATATTTTTTACAAACCAACCACTGTCAATGACAATGGTAATCATCCATTCCTCTTAACCAACTATCATAATTATAATGATAATATCCATTCTCATTCCTCACTATATTCATTCTCATTTCTATTACTATTTCCTTATGCGAACTAATCGTCTCCTTAATAAGTCATATCATAGTAACTTAGATCTAAATTTGAAACGAACAATTAAATTGGATTTGACGGTATTCTAATTGGAAATTAATTTTTTTTAAGTTAGTGACTTTTTTTTGAGTTAGACAAGTCTAGCTATTGGGCTCGAACTTTTTCTAAATTAAAAAGCAAAAACAACATCGTTTTACTTATGAAATTTAGGTCGATCTTGGGCAACTTGAGCCCAATCCCAATACAATGACTTATTTTTCGTAAAAATTAGACACGAGGCTTGATCCGTCGGACCTAGATGCTATCACTAATTGCTTGTGAAGTATGAGTTAAATAAATACTATAAACCGATTCATCAATTTAAAAAATATATATTCTGTACTTCTGATTCAGAAATATATATAAACTTTAGGGCTTGTGAATGTGAATTCTTTGGTTTACGATCCTTCCATGTGAAGTGTTTATTGGGCAAAGATAAGTTAACTCTTTCACGGCACTCTTTTTTTATTCTATGCTATACATTATAGGGTTCAAGCAAATTATATAAATCACAAATTTTAATTAAAACCATTCGATCCTATCCAACTAATAATAATTGAAAATAAACACATTCTACCATTAAATGGTTGATATGAGTCGTTCAGCACTCTTATCTTTTAAGCATTGATCATTGTGAATAGAACTACCACTTGTTGGGAGCACTTTACTCCTTAGTGAACCGACCAGTTGTGAACATAATTAGTCTTAACCTAATAAATTCAAGATACTTGCGGTTCAACCCAAATTCAGTTGAACTTGAGCCCTTCATTGTTCCCTGGGATTGGCTTTAGGCTTTTCCTGCGCAACTTAGGTAGAAGGCGAAGAAGGCCCCCTTTTAAAGGATCCAAGCCATCATTGAGATACTACTCCGGAAGAGCTAGAATTTCGACCTTATGTTAGGACCTACGAGCCAAAGGACAGATACTATTCTAGAAGAGTTAGAATTTCGACCTTATGTCAGGACCTATGAGTTAAAGGACAGTCTCAAGTAGACAATTTCTATGAAACGTAGGTCTCTTAAAAAGTAACGGAAGCATGCAAAAATTTTCTCAGACCGGACGGAGATTGGCCCAAAACAATTAATCACATCATTTAACACAAAATCTACAAAGTCCAAGAAACTTCAACTCAAGATCCAACTTTTACTAATGAGACCACTAAGGTCCAATCTTTATATGAGTGAAAGCATGCACTAAAACTGCACATATAATATATAATTATATAATATATTCCATGTAAGCGTTTAACGTATGTACCCCACACGCTTTATAGAGAATGGCATTGTCAAAATCCATCAACTTGTTTCTTCTTTAAACAAAGTCTTGACCGCCCATTAAATTTAGACCTCCATTGGTTGCTGGAATCCTTAACGTGTGCGTCAATCTCCATATTCCACGGTCTAGATTTGATTTCATCCACCACCTCTCCACTGTTCTATTTACTCTCTTATAGTAAACCTTACGTAAATATTTGGATGAGATTTAACAGAATATGATAAAAATATCATAATTAGAACAGAATATCTGATCTCCCCTCTTTCTCTCTCTCTCTCTCTCACACACACACATACATATATACATACATACATACACACACATATATATAAAGATATAGAATTTTCTTATAATTTAAAAGTTTTTTGAATTAGTTTTAAATTTTTCAAAAAAATCATTCCCTTTAATGTCGGTTAAGCATACATAATATGAACATTAAACATAGACTAATCAAATATTATTTACTTAACGATTAAATCAAAATTTTAAAGTTCACCTGAATTAATTGAATCTGACTTAATTTAATAATTTATTATAATTATTTAAATTATTAATTTAAATTAATTTAAATTACTTTCGGTAGAGTTTAAAAGTTAAATTATATTAGTGATATTTGGTTAATTAATACCACATGTCCATACTGTACGTATTTCGTTATTATTTTTTAACTACAATCTAAAATAAGATATTTTAAAAAAAACTATAAAACAGGAATATATCTTTTTTTAATATTAAAAAGGGATTAAAAATAGAGATATCAATAGATCTGGTAGGGTCTTGGCTACCGCTAGCCCGGCCCGCCCTAATTTCGGGTTACCATGACTGGTGACCAACGAGTCAGGATGAGTCGACTTGAGACCTGACTCGACCACAGGCTGACAAGCCTGTGACTTGGCCCAATTACGGGTTGATTGCCAATGATCTGGGCTATGCCCGTAGTCAGCCCATAATTTGATCAATCTAGGTTAAAATGGATCGAATCGTCATATTTGACATCTCTATTTAAAGGGATCAGATCTTTTGGTCCCCTTACTCTGGCCTAACTCTAAATCAGAACATCCAAATTATTTATCTTACTCTGGCCGAACTCCGGACCAGACAGGCCAGAGTAAGGGGACCGAAGGATCCCTGCCCTATTTAAAGGAAATCACCGAAAGAGCAAATATTTTAAAAATATGTAGAGTAGGGTCCATTCAATGTAGGAATCATGACAATACTTGCTAATTTCCGTAAGTGAGGAATCTTAGAAGTGTACAAGGCATGTCTTGTTATTATATAAATATAAACAAAAAGTTAAACTTATATAAACACGTGGCAGGAATTTTTTATGGCTTAATTATTAGATAATAATAATAGTAATAATCAATTAAATAAGCTTTGAGATCGATTAAGATTTAATTTTTATTTTATAATTTAAAATAAAATCTATAATTTATTTTTAAAATTTTAACTTATTAAATCATTTATTTAAAGTAAATATTTTTAAGTAATTACAAAGATTCAAAATTTTAATAATACTTTAAAACATTAATGTGCTGTGACCAAAAAAGGCTATTTAAAATGAAGAATAAAATAGAATTTTACTATTCAAATTGTCATGACTTTTTTATAAATACAATCAATTAAGACTATGTTTTTAC
>JAOSBN010000009.1:28383305-28407013 GCA_027563595.1 Erythroxylum suave
AAGAATAAAATAGAATTTTACTATTCAAATTGTCATGACTTTTTTATAAATACAATCAATTAAGACTATGTTTTTACAATTTTTCAATGGTGTTTTAAGTATTGAATTTATAATTTAATTATAAGATAATGTTTTTTTAAATTTACATGCAAATCAATTTATAATTTTTTAGTATCGCCGTGACAAGTATATGTAAGTTTATCAAAAACAACCTTTTTATGATATAAGAGTAAAATTAGGTATCGTTGGACTTCTCCAGACTTCACGCCATAATGAGATTTTAAACGGATGTTGATGATAATAATGATTATTATTTGAATTTAAATTTTTGTTTTATTAAATATTTTATTTGAAGCATATATTTTATAAGTAATTAAAATTCTAATAATAATTATGAGAGGAACCCATAACTATAAAAATAATTAAATAATTAATTTTGTAAAATCTTAACAATTCAGTTTTGAATATTACATTTGATGATATAATATGTCCAGTAAATATTACGTAAATGTTTATTTATTAATTACATCAGAAAAAATTAATTAATCTTTAAAATTTTAAATAGTGAATTAAAAAATTAAAAATTATTCCATAAATAAATAAAGAAGAAGTTAAGAAATAAAAATCCATCCCTGACCCTTAAGCTCACCTTTTGAGACATTTTATCCGACTACTTGTTTGTTGGTTCTACTCGTTGATGTCTGTGCCTGTCCATAGCCGCTTTCTTTGTTTCTCTAATTAGTTTTTTTTAATCTATATCAAAGTCTTTCTCTTTTGTCTGTGGGCAAGTGAAGAGGATAAGGAGAAGAAAGAAAAGGAGAAAGAAGAAGAAGAGCAGACAGAGGAAAGGGGTCAGTCAGTCAGTCAGCCATGTCGTCCCCAAGCAAACGTAGAGAAATGGATTTGATGAAATTGTTAATTCTCTAATACCCTCTTTCCAAGTTTTTATTTTTTATTTTTTGGTTTGTTCTTTCGTTTTCTGTTCAGTGCTCTTTGGTTTTGATTGTTAACTGTTGTTTTGTGTTTTTGTGTGTGTGTTTTTTTTTTTTGGGTTCAAAATTTTTGTAGGATGATGAGTGATTACAAGGTTGAGATGATGAATGATGGCATGCAAGAGTTCTATGTTCACTTCCATGGACCAAGCGACAGTAATTATTCATGATACTCAGCTTTTTTTTTTCTTTCTTTCTTTCCTTCTTTCTTCTTCAAGTCTCACTTCTTTATTTTTGTGTCTTTTCTTTGGATCCCTTAGCTAATCAAGGCATATCCTTTTTTGGGTCTTGGTTATTCCTTACTTTTTGTTTTCTTCAAATGGTTTTATCTGTTATGTATCAGTGATTGTTTTGCATAAAAAGGGGTTTTTGATTCATGCAATCTGCAATTTTCGTGACTTTTTTTAGCCATCTAAACAGATTGGCCCTTTTTGTCTTCTAAACCTTCTGCTGAAACTTGCTTAAAACATTTTGGAAATGAAGTTAATTTGTGTCCAGCGAGTTAAGGACCTCCTTTTTTTTTTTTTTGGATTTTTACCGATTGCTTCTTTGCGATGAACTATGACAGGTCCTTATCATGGAGGGGTGTGGAGGATAAGGGTCGAGTTACCCGATTCTTATCCATATAAATCTCCCTCAATAGGCTTTGTTAATAAGATCTATCACCCAAATGTTGATGAGATGTGAGTAGTCAAAATTTTACCAGAAAACTATATTTTGTAGAATACATAGCTAAAGTTTATGATTTATGTGGATGATTTTCACAATCTTTTGCTTTCAGGTCTGGCTCAGTATGTTTAGATGTTATCAATCAAACTTGGAGCCCTATGTTTGGTAAGGACTCCTCTTAAGCTTTTCCAGATGAACATGGAAGCTACTTAGAATACAGATTTGGAATAGTTCACAATCTATAAACCTCAAAGTTTGACCGACATTGTTCTCCAGATTTGGTGAATGTGTTTGAAGTATTTCTACCACAGCTTCTTTTGTATCCAAACCCATCAGACCCATTGAATGGAGAGGCTGCCGCTCTGATGATGCGCGATCGATCCGCTTATGAGCAAAGAGTTAGAGGTAGCGATTCTTTTGTTGTGTTCCAGTTTCTTCAGCAGCCATTTTAGTTGTGTTTAAAAACTTCCCAGTGAATGCCATCGTTTAGTATCTAAATCTTACTTGCTTTGTCAGCCTGTGATTTCTTGAATAGCTCAATCGGTGATCAATTAGCAGAAAGTTGATTAATCAAATTTGAGAACTAAAAATTTTCTTTGTTATAGATGTTTAATTGTGATAATCGCCGCATGCCGATAATCATTATTCTCTCATTTAAAGAATTGTAGCTGTAAGACTTCACATATTTCTTCATATCTGGGTATAGTTTGAAATGCAAAATTGAGAGTTAGATTGAGCTTCTTTCTTAAACTCGGGGGATAACACCTTAATGAGGTGCTATGAATCTGGTGCGAAGGAGGATGTTGAATGATTTCCCTTGCAATTTCTTTTTATTGTGCTTCATTCATAATCAATTTCACAATTGTGGGCACCAACATCCTATGGATTTGGTAACGAACAATCGTTATGAAGTGGATTCGTGGCAAGACAATTGAACAATTGTGGAAGTTAATTTTCTCTGTTTATCATCTTAGCAAGCAGAAGATAAAATGGAAGATAGAATCTCTCTATTCTGCTGTTTAAGCATTGGTATGCAGCTATCATTTGATGAGGATTCTACAGAATGCTATTCTTTTGTTTTCCTGTGTATGAATTGATCATCCACTCCCGTGTGGTTGATTTATATTGAAATTGGTACTAGTTCGTTTGGGAGATATAACTGTTGACTGTTGTACAGAACTCGATCAATGTGTATAATGAAGATAGGGACTTGGAACTAGTCATTGTGTTTGAACTTTTGTCCACATGTCCATAACAAGATTTTTCATGTTGACTAGAATACTGTGAGAAATATGCAAAACCGGAGGACATTGGAGCTGCCCCAGAAGAAGAATCAAGTGATGAAGAAGTGAGCGAAGATGAGTACGAGTCTCAGGATGAGGAAATGGCAGGCCAAGCAGAGCCTTAGTGGCCTGAATAGCCTTTCAAATGTTGTGTTATACATGTACAAAATGTGTCTGCTGCTTTATTTGTACCAGGGGAGAGAAAATATTTCCCCTTATCCTGTCTATCTGTTTATCTCTTTTGTAAACAAAATTATCATTGCTTCATGCTTCAATCTTTAGTTACTCAATTTCACAGTTCTTTTGGTTGAAAGTGATCTGTCATGTACTTAATACACATAGCAATCCTACATCTACACGTGAAAAGAGACGAGGAAGATGATGGGGAGATGAACATAAACACTTATAGCAGAGTTGTGACATTTGTAAGTTCTAGCTCCATAAGAGAGGGTTAAAATTCATGCAAGCTGCGGTAAGAGATATGTTCAAGAAATGCTGCAATTCAAAGAGAAGTGAAATCCAGCTTTGGGACAGTAATAAATATATAGGATCAAAGCAGCTTTCAGATTTTAATGGAACAATGGTCGGGCTGAAACTAACACTGACATTTATGGACAGTATTAACTGCAAGGAACAGATACGGATAGTTAATTGGACTATTGGATTTCAAATCACGGTGCGGTATACAATTGAGAAACAATATTCTACACTATTAACAGTATGGACCTAATTGGATGCAATGATTACAAACATTTTGTACCCTAAAGTATACAGTATACGATCTTAACAAGTTACAAATGACTAGGTCTCCGCTTACCAGTGTCCGTTCTCAACTTCTTTACAGGTTTTGCCCATGCATCACCACTGCCGCCACCTTGAGGTTGGTTTCCCCAACCCTGTTGATGGATGTTCTGTAGAGTCAGCCTCCCTTCCTTAGGGGTTGAACTTGAAGCTGGACTCACGATGTTCCGGCCAACACTAGGGGGTGACACGGGGCAACTTGATCCATTCCTAGACTTCACGACAGACTTGTCCCGGTCCTTTCTCTTCTTCTTACAGATGACCAACTCCCCAGGATGGACTCGAGAATCATCCTGCTGATGCTGTTCCTTGGCCTTGCCACTTCCACTGGCAAGCCTCATTTCTTTCTGTGATAAATGGCCTCGGGTCCTTGAATCTTCGCCTGGAGGAATAGATCCTCGGAGCATTGATTTATGAATGGTGCTAGTCTCGTGGTCTAGGTCATTCATTGGTTTGTGTCTCTTTTGGCCTAAAGGTACCTGTCTTGGTGATGAAACGGGAGCAGAAGAAGAAGCTGGGCCAGAAAAAGAGAGTGCATTTCTGACTTCATGGAAATCTGTATCGGGAAATGTTGATCTCAAGATATCAAAGAAGAGATCATGTACTTTCCTAGCTTCAGATCTAACCTGCACCATGCAATGATAATGAATTAAAGGCTGGAATAGGCACCAAAATTCTATGTTCAAATATTTGCAAATACAGGAAGCAGATAAATCATTTAGGAGTACCAAGTCAAATGAGAATCATACCTCATGCGAGAACCCATAAAACTGCATGGCAACCTTTAACATGAATTGCACGTCAAACACAAGTTCCATCACTTCACTATATTCCGATCTGTCAACACGCTGTTCAATCTTCCTCAAGTCCAAAAGATTATTTCCAGCACCACTCGTCTGCCCAAAATTCTCTATCCTCTTCCACAAATCCGTTAGGAGGGGAATTATTGGTTGACCTTCCTTATCTATTCTCCTTTGGAGCCTGCTAACCACAGTTTTACACTGCAGAAACAAGAATTTTCAGAGTCAAGTAGACAACTAATAAGCTAATGCTGAGACCACAATAGACAAAAGCACTCTCAAAGGTTTAAGTTTAGTAACTAATTGAATGGACTACATTAAAATGCATGTAACAGCCTCACAGAGTAAGAATCCAAATTATTTCAACAGACACATGAAAGTTAAGATTTCTGAGCCCCAGAAATTTGGTGAGAATACTGTTCAAAACAGCAATTCTACATTTTTGGTTCACTCTACTAATAAAGAAACTTAACTGGACATATATAACTTCATCTCATGTAAAGTTATGCAAGATGTATGCAGCAAGAAGTGTTCACGACCCAATCTTTAGTGCCTTGGGATGATTAAAGCTTGATAACTTGGCTACATAAGGAGTAATGTTTATGGCAGAATTTAACACTGAAAAGAAAACACATCAAGATGGTACATACCCTTCTCTGGATGCCATCAGAAATCTTAGTTCCCACAGCTGATATCCCACTTGTATTTGCAATTTTCCCATCCCAATTCTCCCTGGAGTGTTCAGCAGTATCTTCTGCACAGCTATACTGCAAATTCAATCTGCTATATTTAGGTGAAGCATGCAATTTTGATGTGTTAGCTATTCTCCGTGAAGGAAAGTTCCGCCTACTTTTTGCTGAATCACTTTGATCAGGCTTGGAAAGCCCAGGTTCTACAAATGTTTTATTTTCATTATCAGCCTTCCTCTGTTTCTGATACTTAGGGACATCTTGATATGGCAACACAATTGAATCTCCACCTTTAGCATCAATGCCAGATTTTCCCTCGAGCCTTTCGACAGCATGACGTGGTCGAATCCGAATACTGCGCTTTCGCTTTATCTTAGGTTGCAGAACTTGTTCATCTTCACCTTCATCACGTTCATGAATCCAACTTCCAGATTGTTGATTGTCCATTTCAGAATCTCCAGATAGAGCAATTTCACCCTCTTCTAGTTCATCCAGCTGAAAAATGATGAGGCAGATAGGAAGTAAATAGCTAGCAAAAGCTAATCTGTATAGCTGCATAAAAAGATATGGTGAAGAACATACCAATTTCTTAGAATGAGAACCCGGTTTAGCATCTAGTGCAGAGAGAGATCCAAATTTCTGAGAAGAAACAGGAGACATAGCTTGTGTCATTCTTCGGCTATCAGAAGATGACCCTGATGAACCAGCTTCTTCTGGCATGTGACCCTTTTTGGTGGCTTCTGCTGACCGAGTATACTCATTACCGTCATCACAAACAGGGCTGTCATCATCTGATTGGTCTTTGTTGGCAGTTGGAGCTCCAATTGCACCACTGGATTCGTCATCTTCAAATTCTCTTATTTCTCCCTCTTCTTCAGCTGCAGAATATTCATTTCTCTCATCAGAACTTGCCTCAGAATATTCTTCATTTTCTTCATCAATTTCCTTGTAATCTGGAGATTTCTTGCCCTTTGGTCTGCCTCTTCTTTTTTCAGTTTCACCGGATTCAATGCCTATATTACTAGCAAAAAAGATATTTTTTGATGGCTTTTTTGACAAATTAGAAATTGTAGAATTCACTTCCTTTGTACCAGCTCGAAGCCACCTAGGTACCTGGTTGTACCTTGTCATATCCTCTGCCCATTCCAGTTCCTCATCCATTTGATCAAACAGTTCAACTTCATCTTCACTCCGGGCTATCATGCGATTTACCTCTTGGAGCGATGGAACATTATGGACTGTTTCTTGATAACGCTCTTCATCATGTAACAATGTCTCTAAAGTCAAACGTCTCTCTTCATGCGTTGTTCTTTGGTCAAAACGCCCCGCATTGATGACTTCATCAGCCATGTCAATCTTGTACTGTTGAATGTTATTTCTTATGAGACTCTCAATTGAACCTATATATCTGTCCTTACCAGCAAGGTCATCTTCTAGATCAACTATACCTCCACTTCTTATTTCGTCCTCCTTCTGATGGCTAGAAATCTTATCGACAACTGCTTCCATGTAAATGACTTTAACCTCCCTTGTCTGTCCAATTCGATGGGCTCTGGCAACTGCTTGTTCCTCATTCTTTGGATTTGGATCAGGATCATATATGACAACAGTGTCAGCAGATTGAAGATTAAGACCCCTTCCAGCAGCACGAATGCTGAGCAAAAAGATAAAACAGTCTGAATTGGGACTATTGAAGTCAACAATGGCTGATTCTCGATCTTCCAGACTAGTTGTGCCATCTATTCTTCTGTACACAAGGCGCCGCCATTGCAAGTATTCTTCCAATATATCAAGGAGTTTTGTCATGGTACTAAAGAGAAGTACTCGATGTCCTGTTCTTTGAAGTTTTATAAGGATTCTGTCCAATATCCATAGTTTTCCACAAGATCTAACAAGAAAATCCTTGGAGAAGTCACTAAAATAGGGGTAGTTAAGCAAAGGATGATTGCAGGTTTTCCGAAGCTCCATGCATCTGTTATTTAAAGTCTTATACACCTTAGGCTGATATGTAGGATTTTTTTCAACCCTGCGCTTCTCATCTTCAGGATCAACTCGAAGAGTGCCAGTAGATTTGATCCAGTCATAAACTGCACTCTGAATGGCAGACATTCTACATCTCAAAACTATTGAAACCTGCAATCCAATATTCATAGTTTAATCAAATATACTGCAAATCTTAACAAATATATAGCTACAATATCACTACATATTTGCCTACCTTGGGGGGAAGTGAACCTTCCACATCTTCAACACGACGCCTGAGCATAAAAGGCTCCAAGATTTGATGGAGCCGATGGATGATAATGACCTTCTTTTCAGTCTCAAGCCAGTCATCCTCTCCATCGTATGTAGAACTTTCCTTTTGAAAGGGTTTAGAGAACCAATCATGGAATGCTTTCCTATTGTCGAAAACTTCTGGCAGAAGTAGATTCAAAAGTGACCACAGTTCCTTCAAATCATTCTGAAGAAAAGAACAAAATAGAAATCCTCCAAGTTATTCATAGCAAGGTAAACTTAGATTTTGCTGCCAATCACTTATCTCAAACTCCAATTCAATAAAGAGAAACACTTAAATTAAAACACTCTCTTTTGAGCTATAGACCTTAGAAGCCAGGTAAAACATACAATTCTGGTCTGTGATGAATATAACTTGCACTTATTTTTCTTCTAAGAGAGATAATCAACTATCTCAGGCAATAGACATTAGTAGATGTTATAGATATAACTGTATGTGGAATGTGGAATTTATTGCTACTAACTGAAACACAGACTTGACAATGATAGACATGAAAGTGTACCATAGATCATATATATCATGCAATTCACACATACACATTGATCTTGCATCTATGGTCATGGCCCGACTTTTATCATCTCAAAATGAAGGAGAGCCACAAATGTGACATCCCTAAAAGGGACAGGACAGGATGTGAAACCATTCGGAGGAACATGATTCACACTTTTTTTATTACCTTAATTTCAGAAGAAAGAATATAATCAACCCACTAATAGCCTTTCTCTAACATAATCAAGAGAATATACACAAGCAATATGCATCACAGAATATGGGTTATACAATTTAGCAAAGTTCGCTCTAAACCACGCAAACTATTTTTGTCGGAAACAAATGCAACTCTCTATTAGAACATACCTGCAATGGTGTCCCTGTCAGAAGTAAGCGCCTCTGGCAACGGTACCTGTCAAGATCACGAGCTAAAACGGATTCTCTGTCCTTCATTCTCTGTGCTTCATCAATTATGATGTACTTCCAATCAACTTTTGAGAGTTTTGAGCGATCATACATGATAAACTCATAAGTTGTCACGAGTACATTAAATTTCATTGCTAAAACCACCTACAGAAAATTTTATAAAGCTTAGAAATTCCCAAGAAATGCAGTAATGAAAGAAGTAATGGAATTGCTCTTACTTGAGAAAATAATTTTGATCTTTGATCCTTTCCACCCACATAGAAGATGCATGAGACAGATGGCAGCCAGTTATGGAACTCACTCTGCAGTTTTAAATTGTTAGATATGGAAAAACAAAAAGATAATCATATGCCACACTTGATGACTAACCTTCCAATTCACTAGAACAGCATTAGGAACAATTATAAGATGTGGTCCATAGTTTCCTTTGAACTCCATCAGATAAGCAATCAAAGCCATCACCTGCCCAAAATTAAAGTATTTACTCATCAACAGAATTTGAATGAAAACTTTGAATCTTACGCTATGTACGGGTTATTGAATATCATGCAAAAAAGTCCAATAACGACCAATAACATTAAACAGAACAATTTTTCATTTTTGTCCATTGAGGTGGTTCAAAAAGAGGCTTTTAAAACTAAAACCAACAGGAAGTCACCTGTACAGTTTTTCCAAGACCCATTTCATCTGCCAGGATTCCATTCAACTTATTATTATACAAAGAGAGCATCCACTGCAATCCAACCTGAAGGCCAAAAAAAGAAAAAAGACAGATAAAAGTAGTTTCCAAACATGGCTTCAATAAAACATTAATGGAAATGAAGCAAATCAAATAATTCAGATATTCCAAAAGTTAGCAATATACAAGCTGATAGTCTCGTAAGGTTCCTGCTCGCAACATTGAGGGCTGCCTTATGACCCTTTCGTTCACAGCATGAGCAAGGCTGTAATACCTGAGGAGACCAGTGAAAAATATGAGTAAAATAACATTAGTGCCATCGAATATCACTTTTGTACAGGAAAAAGTATGTCGATCCTTAATAGACAATTGAATATTCATTGTCTATAACATATATGCATTCATCACATAAGATAATGCAGATAATTCCATACTGATGACACTTCATGGTCAAACATAACTGACACATCCACCCTCAAATGTTGGCAAAAGAAGACAGGAAGCATGTTACCAAAACAATAACTTACTTGTTGACAGAAGCACTATCCTTAGGTGCATTCATTTCCATAAATCGGTTTCTTATCATCACTTCCTCTCCAGCACAAGCTGCTGCAGCCCTAACTTCTTCTTCTGAAAGACCCTTTGGTCAATAAAAATGAAATAAAGATTAGAAACATCAAAAGTAAAAACATACCAAATACGAGAGATACCAAAAGAAAACAAGTATAACTTCTGAATCACCAATAAAATTTCTTAACCTTCAATTCTTTGACTAAAGAAAGAAGCAATTTAACAACTAATTGACAAGCTATTGGGGGAGGGGGGTATTGGGAAAGCATGCCTGAAGTCGTGCAGCTGCTGCAGCAGCATTTGCTGCCTCCTCCACTTCTTGTTGATTCTTTGCAGCTGTTATCTTACTTCCCAGCTTGTGAAGATATTCTTCCGTCTGAGTCAAGAATGATGACAGAACAGCATATCTCTCAGCAGCATCACCTGAGATGCTAGTCTGCTGCTCAAGTAACATTTCTCGGTACCTTTCAACATCATTGTTCTTCAAAGCCTCCATCCGTTTATTTCGATCATCATCCTTCCTTTTTGAAAATTCCCTCAATGTTCGCTCATGGTATTTGGCAACTCCTCTGTTGCGGGCAGTCCTTGCATCACGGATGGCCCAGTGAGCCTCAAGAAGTTTCTTACGCCACTGAAAGATTGATTTCAGTTGCTTGTCTCTCAAAGCTTTCTGAGAAGCTTGTACCTGTCTAGCAAGCTCCATTCTTTGACGCTCACATAGCCTAACAAACTTCCGGTAAGGTCTGTCTGGCATTGCCATTATTTCTTGTTGCTGTTGATCAACTTCATCTCTTAAACGAGCTTGTAAATCTAAAAGCCTAAGTTTCTTTTCTTCAATTTGTAAACGCAACACTAGATCTGGGCGAATCCTTTTCCTCTCTAAGTTTACAGCCAGCAAATCAGTTATTTTCTGCAGATTTTCTGACTTCTTTTTACTAAGCACTTCCAAGCCTTCTTCAAACAGGAGATCTTTGACATCGTATGCTAATGTTAGATTATTATTGGTGTTCATTATACCTGCTGACCCAACAGAATCATGTTTCCTAGTAAAGAAGGGAAAATCAAACAGAGGTCCATGATATTTCCTGCCAGAACCAGAATCTTTCTGCTGAATTGTAGAGCCTACTTGTGAAGGTTTCTTAGCTTGTGATGCATCAGAGATAGGAAATTGAGGTGCAACAGACTTTCCTCTATCAGTTGCAATATCATTTGTTGCAGTAGTCTTTTCAAAACCACGCTCAACATCCTGGTCTGACTTAATAGAAGATATAGCACCTTGTCGCTCTTTTTTACCCGTAGCAACCAGGCTTTTAGAGTCCTTCACTGCTGTTGTTTCACCTAGCATTTGAATTCTTGAAACATTAGGTTTCTCATCTCCAACAAAAGTTTCCTCTTTTGAAGCACTCTGCCCATTTATGGATGGCATGATCTGTGAGTTCTTTTGATTGGACTCCAAATGCCTCATTTGGCTTTCAGTAATGTTCCCACTGGACCTCTCTTGATTACTTCCTCCTGCAGAAATAAAATGTTGCCGCAGTTGCAACTCAAGAGGTGGAGGAGCAATAGACTGTAGAAGTTCTTGAGGAAGAGTACATTCTCCTTTCTGTCAAACAATCAACACAAAGTCAAGATTATTCCATTGGCACCTTCTTTAGCACATGGTAAAAGCACTTGGAGAAAGGATGCCAGCAATCATGATGCAGAAAAGTGCAGGAGAGCTACAGACTGACAAACCTTTATTCGCCTAAATGCCAGTATCTGAGCTTTAAGGACATGCAGCTGCTGTTTGGTGAACCCAATATTTGGTTTTGCCGTTTGTGCAACTGGCCCACCTGGTGATGGAAATTGGTTGACCAATAATCCTTCATTAGGTACAGTAGAGTACGGGGAAGACCAATTAGCCTGTTTAAAATGTTGCATTGGCAAAGTATCATTACCACCGGATGCATTTTGGGCAGGCAAAGTCTGATCTACAACCTGGGCAACATTAGATGAAGATTGAGGAGGGTGCATAGGAGGCATTCCATTCCCATGCATAACTGCCTGCCTAGAACGCACTTGAGACTCTATGTTCTGAGAACCAGGCTGTTGCATTGCAAGGCCACTAGAGTTGCTCGCTATCCCTGCATTTGATGTTGAGCCAAATGGCTGAGGCGGTGCAATCGGCCTACCTTTTGCAGAACTTGATTGCCCAGATATATCACTAGATGAATTAGCATGTGGAGAATTCTCATTTACAACAGGTGTAGAAGTAACATGCTGCTTTGAACCAGGGGCAGGTGACGGCTGTCCTCCTGCAATGCTTTCATTTAGCTTCTGCTGTGCGGCCATCCTAGACTGCATGAATGGAATGAGCTGTGCCATCACATTGGCATTTGCAGGTTGCGAGAGATCAATGTTGCGCTCAAGTGCCCAGGCTTGCATCATGTGTAACTGAGCAGCTGCAGCAAGCTGGTTATTGGCCATGTTTTGGACACTTTGCTGACCATGTGGTGCCTGCATCGGCCTTGCAATATTTGCAGGTATCGTTTGGCCAACACCTGTTTGCTGAATTAAAGGCATTTGTTCATGTCTCTGTTCTGAGGACAGCTGTCCCTGCTCGATCTGTTTTTCTGCTCGGGAGATATGTTCAGAGGAGGTCTTGGAGGATGATGCCTGACCTTGATTAGTAGCCTGCATGGACATGACTTCCTGCATTTTCAAATTTCCCATTCGGACATCTGGATCCTTGCCAGTGGTTGGCCCCATCACTCCTATTTTGGCTTGTTGCTGTGATTGCATGGGCAAAGCTGACTTCTGTTGTGCAGCCTGGAAAGCAGAAAATTGCAGATAAGCCTGTTGAATTGGATTTAACAAGTGTTGCTCCACGCCCTGACTTCTACTCTGCCCCTCCTGGGCGATACCC
Organism: Erythroxylum suave; assembly: GCA_027563595.1. Taxonomy (NCBI): domain Eukaryota; kingdom Viridiplantae; phylum Streptophyta; class Magnoliopsida; order Malpighiales; family Erythroxylaceae; genus Erythroxylum; species Erythroxylum suave. The sequence goes on from JAOSBN010000009.1 coordinate 28,395,905, forward strand.
TGCTGTTGAGCCAAATCAAAAAATTTTCTAGACTGCTGAGCAATTTGCATTGAGCCTGGAGATGACGCAAAATTGCTTCCACCCATAAAGCCTTGAAACGCACCAGCTTGATAAGACACAGGAGCTTCATTTCCTTCAGGTTTTCTGAGTAGTCGTTGGTGTTGCAATGCCTGCATGAAAAGAGTAGAATTGTAAAATAGACACACTGTTCAATCGTTTTAAACCAGAGAGTTAAGTTTTACAATTTGATTGCCAAAAATTCCTCAAAATCTCCAAACTCTGGCAGGAACACAGGACAAAACTCACCAGCCACAAATATAGCTCAAAGAAGATATTTAATCAAGCAGTTACATACTAAACATCTGCTCATGAGTTGGGAAAACTCTGATTTTGACTCAGAATCTCCAAGAAGAAAAGTAAACAAAAGAACTAAAAAGAAGGTATCCGAACTGTTTAGGTTCATATTTAACATGATCATATACTGACTTACATATCCCTAATTCACTGTGCAGAGAGAGAGAGGGAGAGAGAGATTGGGCTAACAAAATAAGATAGCCAACTGAAGCTAGAAAAATACAAGCACATGCGAAACAAACAAAAGCAATCATAATTTAACAAACGTGCACAACCAACATTCACCCAAAAGGAAAAGAAGATTCAGCCGCACGTAAGGAATTGAAAATTTGCAAGCAGACCCCACATCTTTGTCACAATTAAAGCTGTCTCATCACTAGAGTGAAGCCAAGTAAAGTTGATGACCAATTACAGATTTTAAAAAAAAGGTCTCCCAGTTAAAAAGAAAAAGGAAAACACTAGCATCACTTCCCGTTTACACCATTTACAAACCTGCCTAGTTTGCATCAACCAAACACCAAAAACAATTTCCCGATCGTTCTATATTTTGTTAAAAACCACCAAACAACCGATCACTTGCATTAATCGCTACATTCAACCCCCAAGGCCTTAAATTTGTAAAACTCCAGATGCCCAAACATTTACCTGCCTAGACCCTAGTTGCTGCTGTTTTTGCTGTGCTGAATCAAACCCTAACTGCGACGTCGACACGGCGGATGACGAAGACGAAGGAGAGGCAGCCGCCGACGTAGAAGCCGCCCGCCCTGCCGGCCCTATGCGGCTGGGACCACCACCCCCAGATTGCATGAAAATTTGATAAAGTTCGCCAAAAAAAGGGGTAAAAAAGATCAAAGGCAAGAAATGGAGAAGATATGTGGAGAAAATCCAAAGCCCCGTCCAAAGTATCGAAAAAACCTCAATTTTATCCTCCGATATCAACGTTCAAATCAAGCTCACAGCTCACTCACATCTACACACACACACACAGTCTCTTCTCCACTATCTGCCCACCTTCTCTCTCTAAGTTTCCATTATCCTTTTCTTACATTTCTCTCGTCATCACCCAAATTCCTTTAAAAAAAACCCTAAAATTTAAAAAGAACCGAGTTTTTCGGGGACAGGTTATACATATCCCACTCCCAGCCACCCACCCACCCGGCGGAGGCCAAGGGAGAGTGAGACCGCACCGAAATGATCCGAAACAGTAAAATGCTACAAAGACTCTCTGTGAAAAATTTCCCCAATTTCAGTTGAGGTCAAAACCCTAGCACTTTTGTTTTGGGGCTTTTAAATTTACTGCGTATTTAGTCTTTTCTCTCTCTATTTTAATTTTTGGCTTTTTCTTGATTTTAATGGATTGGTGCAATGAATGAGTTTTCTGTCCCTTTATAGAGGATCTGTTTTCAAGTGGGGTCCATCTACGTGTCAGTGTGACCCACTGAAGACGTTCTCAGGAATTTGCCCCTGCTTTCTCGCTTTAATTACCATTTAGGTTCTCTCCTCTGTGTCAGACAGGCTGTCAGTGTCAATACATTAACAGTGACGAGGCGTGTGGGACCAAGCGATGTATCGAATCACCGCTAAAATCATCAATATTCTTTCCTCCTCTTAAAAAATATTGACTGTAGATTCTGTTTTGATGCAAGATATATAAGCGATACTAAATTGAAATTGAAATACGAAGTTTCAATACGTTTATTGGGAGAAGAATCAAAGTGTATATAGTCTGACTACCTTAACAATAAGAGTACACACAGAATTGTATATTCTTATAGAACTTCTCAAGGATTCGATTTCTTTTATATATCTCAATAGGTAAGGAACTTTGTATCAGCGAGGTACGAGATACAGTTGATTTTGATTCTGATTTTGTTTTTCTTTCTTTCCTTTGTATTCAAAAAAATCTCCTCGTCATTTTTTATTAAATTTTATCTTTATATTTATATAGATCCTATGTAAATATATGAATGAGATTTAATAGAATAAGAGTAAAATAGAGTGAATAAAACAGAAAATTTGAGGTGCCAAGAGATTATAATCAGAGAAATATAAGAAAATATGAAAATAAAATATTTTATTTTAAAAGCTATTAATAATTTTTACTATCATATTATCCTGAAATCAACAACAACATTAAATAAAAATCCTATTAAAATATGAGATGTGGGAAGATTTATTAATACGTAGTCTTATCTTATATAATAGGAAGGTCATTTTCGCGTGTAGTGTAAATTAATAATAACATGGAATATCAATAAAAACCTATAACTAAATATATAAAAAAAATTTACTATAGTATTATAGTCCCAAACTAAGATTATTTTATATACATGGCATTGTACTTAATATTATACATGGTATTAGACGACAACATTTTGAAATTTATAATTAAAATATATATTAGAAATTAACAAAAAAGATTGAAATTATAAAAAATTTATTTAAAAATTATAAAACATATTGATGATGTGTTTAATTAGGGATTTAAGATATTTTGCCCTAATTTATATGTAAGCTTCATTTCTTAATTAGGGACAACAATTTTGATTTAATTAACTCAATGAATTGGGTTAATTAAATTTAAATAATTTAAGTTTAAGAAAATTAGTTTGATTCAAATTAATCCATCCCAAAATTTCATATCTTATTAATTTAATTATCCTAATCATAATTTACTATATTTTTTTAAGAATTTGATTCCAATAATAAGTATTAATTTATTAAAGCTAACATTGAAGTTATTTAGCATTTCTATTTAATCATAAAAATTTTGAACTGTTCAACTTTTCAGCTTGATTTTTAACTTTTCGATTTAATTTATTTTATTAACTTTTTTTGTTAAAAATTAATCAATTTATTAACAAATAGTCATTTTTCGTTAATTAATAAGTTCTTGTAGACTAAAATAAATCAATTAATTTTTATTTAACAATTATTTTTAATTAAACTTTAACTTATTGGATGAGTAATGATAACATCTTTCAATAATATTTCAAATTCTTTAATTTTATTCAATTTTTAATCAATTTTATAACAGTCTAATATCGATTGGACATTTTAAACCTTAAACTTTTTATCTTATCTATTTAACTTCCAAACTAGTTTTTGAAACATTAGTTGTTAGTAACTAAGTTGAATTAGTTAATCATATTATAGGCTGATTTAGGCCAATTTTAATTTCTTTTTTGGGTAATTAATACAAGGATTTAGGAAATTGAATGATTTTTATGCATTCGGTAATTTATAAATTCATTTAACACAAAACAACGTGAGTACAAGAGAAGACGACTAACGTTAAAAAGTAAGCCTGGCAAATAAGTTAAGGGTTGGGCTCCGGTTTGGTTGTCCTGCTCCACCCGAATCTCAAAATTAAAAATTTTATAAAAATTAAATTATTTTTAATTACATCACATGATTTTTACTTGTAAATTAAAAATAATTAAATAGGAATTAAGTTTCGGGTCTTCTAAATCCAATTTGGCTCATGATTAGGTTAAATTTAGGCTTGAGCTAAGAATTTCCGGTTAAAATGTGGCCCGACCCAATTTAGCTTATTGCCATATTGGGTTGGGCCCTTGTAATAGGCGGTCTTAACCTTACTTAAAATATGAATATTTTGAACAATTAAATTAAATTAATATTATTTGAGTATCAGCGAGATCTAATCGAATAAAAATTAATATATTGACCTTAAATGGAGTCTATCATAATTTATTAACCTTAACTAAACTTAAAATATAGGAAATTATGCAATTAGTTATATCAAAAATTAAGAGTTGATTTCCGAGCTTGACAATTTTAACTAATCGAAAGTTAATAGTTAGAATAAATTTAGTTATGTTTAAATTATTATCGAATATCTAAATTAAGCTTAAGCTCAATAATGAGCTTTTGAAACATTTTAAGTAAAATTAGTCTTAATTTATTGTCAAGCTTATTAACAATAGGGTATTGGATCGGGTGAGGTTAAAGCTTGACTGATGTGTGCCTAACTCAATTATTTTTAATTTAAAATTTAAAAATATGTCAAAATTTAAATTATGGGTTCATATGTCAATTCATAAGCCCTGGTGCAACAAAAACTTATTCTCTATAGGCTTGGCCATATGGCCGAATTGAATTTTTTGGGCTTAATTGGGCCTCTAGTTAAGCTTGGGCTAGCATTGCCCAAACCTAACCGACTCGAAGCTTAACGAACAACAAAAAACTGACATGATTTGTTGAAATTTCGTTTGAAAAATAAATTATTAGACTTGTCCGATCTGACCTAACCCATTTATCTTTCAAAACTCTCCGACTTGCACAAAATAATGTTGTTTTTTTTAAAAAAAAAGAAATACCATAATTGTCCAACCCTCACCTTTATTCCTTAAGATGGAACAAAATAGTGCTTTTAAGTCATGGAAATTGCCCAACTTCGAAAATTGAAACAAACAAAACGTAGAATTTCGAAAAGGATAAGTCCGACCTGCCGGATTCGAACCAGCGACCTAAGGATTTCAGCAATTACCAACTACAGTCCTCCGCTCTACCAACTGAGCTAAGGTCGGTCTTGCATGACTGCTTGATTTAAAATTATTTATTTATCACAGAGCACCTCATCTGTGTTTCAATTGTTAGCTTTTAACTAAGAAAAACTGAATTTTATACCAAATTACAGATTATTATATAATTTAGAATTTAATTACGTAAAAGAGAAATTTATAGAGTTATATATTTAGCAGCAAATATATTTAATTATCTTTTGATTATTAAAATTATTTATTCATACTCTTCGTTGAAATAATATTAAATAGCATAACTCATTAAATCTCCTTAACCATACAATTCAAGGTTAATAATTTGAAATCAATGAGTTTATTATTGTAGAATATGAATAAAAATTACATAATTTTGAATTTTTATATAGAAAATAAAAAGTTTTAAATTACATCTTTAATATTGAATATATTTTATTTTTATCATTAAATTATTTATTTATAGTTTTTAGACAAATATCACAAAATTTAAATAACATAATCATAATTAAGGGTTGATAATTATTGATTCAAGGGTTTATTATTATTATAAAGTTATAATAAAAATAGATAATTAATCTTTTCCCAACTAGGAATGATACTCCGTAGTTTAAGTTCGACCCCCTCCTTGCTTGCTGGATCCATCCAACTGACCCATTTTTTTAAATTGAAAATACAAAATATCGTCGTTTTACTTTAGAGTGGAGGGCCTCGGGCCAAGCTGGGTCTAGGCAGTCAGAGTTGTGACCTAAGCCCTTTTGCCATCTATAATCTATCGCCCCGACAAATATTGTACTAAATTTTTATTTCCAAAAATTTCCATTATCTCATTCATAAACGAAAATGCTTTCATTGCATGGAAAAAAAACAGAAATACTTTTATCTGCCATCACTACTGTAATGATGGTGATCTTTCATTTTTCTTTTCTTTTCTTTTTTTCATAAGCATACAAGAACATAACCATTTGCAGTGCAACCCCTTTGAAGGGATTAGTCAACAGGGACCGGTTGCATGTTTTCGGCTTCTCTCCTCAGTTCTTGGAACAGGACGGATGACAAGTATCGCTCCCCGAAACTTGGATGAACGGTCTGAAACAAAATCCAAACCCAAGAATCACTTCATACTATAGGAAAAACAGTTCTGTAATGAAAACTTTGGCTTTGTTCATACCACAATGAGTTTGCCTCTGTTCTCCGGCATTCTGGCCAGGCTAAGTGCAGCCACTGTGTTGGCTCCAGATGATATACCAACCTATAAGAGTTCAAAAGAATATATTTCAACCATAATAGTTCAGGGAATCTCAACAAGGTGTTGCAGAACTTAAAAGGTTGACAAATGAGTTAGTACCATAAGACCCTCTTCCAATGCCAATCTTCTTGCCATATTTACTGCATCATCACTGCTAACCTGCCAGTTATAGTTTCACTGGCAATAGTAAACTTGACAGAAAAGTTCGATTCTAATAATGAGATAAAATTTGACTTGATCAAGCTTACGTTGACATAAAAAAAATTTAAGACCAAGCTTGAGATTACTGGCCGATTTAAGTCGACCGAATCTGACACAAAGCAAAATTTATTCCTCATTTTGTAGATCGATTAAGGTTTTTCAAGTTAATTTAAAATCTGATCAGACTCAAAATCAAATTCATTTCAGTTGGATGGTCTGTCCTGTGGCTAATTTTAAAAATTTACGGTCATATTGAAGGAGGCTTATTACCTCCAGAACCCTCTCCATCACATCCATATCCAGTATATCTGGTTTGAATCCAACCCCATTGCCAGTGATATGGTGGGGACCTGTTTCAGCACTCAAAAACTTATATGGGTGAGTTTATATTCAGGTTGTCATATCAACAGAAGGTAAAGTTCGTAGTTTTTCAGTTTCAGAACCGCCATTGAAGTTTTGATGAGCAATAAAAGTTTTAGTAGTTTGGAATAGTAGCTAACAAGAAGATGAAAAAGATTCTTACCTGGTTTACCACCATTCAGTACGTTACTTTCAGCAGGTTCCACTCCATAAATCTACCATAAAAAGTAACAGAGGATGTCAGATATGCCAATACATCGTAGTGATGCAGTGAAATGTTCTAGTTCTTACCTTAACATCAGGATTTTTGGACTTAAGGTACTGTCCAACACCACTCACTGTCCCTCCACTTCCTATTCCCATCACAAAGATGTCCACTTTTCCAAGCGTGTCATCCCATATTTCAGGACCTGTAGTTTCAAAATGGACCTGTTCTAGTCCATTTTAAGAGTTAGATAATGTACCTGTTCCTGAGGTGTTGAAAACATCATAAATTCATCGAATTCCCCACCTGAGTGTTGGCAGGATTTGAGAACTGTTGCAACATAAAAGCATTTGGTGTGGACTCTAAAAGTTGGTAAGCCTTTTTGACAGTTCCTCCCATTCCCTTGGTGGGATCAGTGAGCACAAGGTCAGCTCCAAATGCTCGCATAGTCACTCTTCTCTCCAAGCTCGTGTATGAAGGCATAGTCAGAACCATCTTGTAACCTTTAATGGCGGCCATGAATGCCATACTGATCCCCATATTACCAGAAGTTGGCTCTATCAAAATCGTCTGAAACAATCAAGTTTTATCAACTTAAAGAACACATACCATAAAAAAAAGAAAAGAAAAAGAAAAGGCCTGCCCTGTAATTGAATCCATGACTTTGCAACCGTTAAACTATTCAGCTAACCTTCCCAGGAGAAATCAAGTTCTTCTTCTCTGCATCTGTGATCATGGCTAATGCAGGCCTATACAAAAAATTTTATTTGAATTCAAATAAATAAAATTTTAATTCAAAATTGAGCATATAAAAAACTTTAAACTTTAATTGATCCAATTATAATCAGTACCTGTCTTTGATGCTAGCAGTAGGCTGCATCATCTCTTGCTTGACAGCTATGTAGGCCGCACATCCTTCAGTAACTTTGTTGAGGTAGACAAGGGGAGTTCTCCCAATGAGCTAAAATGGATAAACAATGCCAAAAGAAAAGGATTAGCAAATTGTTATTTAGGTGTTTTAAAAAAATAATTATAATTTTCTAGTTTTTGTTTTTCTTTTACTTTTTAAACAAAAAAATAATTTGATTATTAATATTCATATTCATATTTTTTTATAAATAATAACATTTAAATATAAATTAATTTTATGAATTAAATAAGTAAATATTTTATTTTAGTTTCTTACATAAAATTTACTAATAAATTTTAATAAAATATGTTAAATAAAAAATTTAATAAATATTTATTCTATAAATAAATGTTATTTAAATTTAATAAATAATTATCAAATATTAAAATTTTGATTTTTGAAAAATAATTTTAAAATATATATAATATTAAAATTAATTAAATAATATTTAGTAATTAATATTAAATAATTGAATATACTATTCAATTAATGCAAATCAAATTAAGAAATAATTCTTATTGAAAAATTAAAAAGTAAATAAATAGGTTTTTATTGAATTTAAAAAATAAAAATAAACGTGATAATAAACAAACTCCTAAGTTTATAGTAAAATTTTTGTACACTAGTTATATGATATCGTGTAAAATTTATTAATAAAAACTAATATTAATTAATTTGTTTAAATTGAGATGATGAAATAAAATAAAAATTATTAACTAATTCATAAAATGTTTCTAAATAAATTTATTAATTAATATTTTTGAATAATTTATCTTTTTTCTTTTTCATTAGATTTATTTTCTTCCACACAAGTGATTCAATTCCCTATCCAATCATTTTTTCTTTGATGTCTTAATTTATAAATATTATCAAATTATTATAATTTATATAATTATACTCAAAAAATAAAAATTATAGATTCAGAAATTAAAAAATAAAGGAAAACTAGTAGAAGAAAATCCAAATTATAAAAAAAAAAGAAAACATAATCACGTGTATGAGAAAATTTTACTTGGGAAACTCCTGGTTTGATATTGGTGCCGGGAAGGTTCTTGGGCAGATCTCTGACTCTTTGAGCGAAAGAAGGTGAGTCCACAGCGACGTTGGTGGAGAACAACCTGCTGCAGCATACTGAACCAGGTCTTTTCTTGAAGAAGCTCCTTAGAGCCGCCATTAATGGAGGTTTGGTTGAGTGGGTCTTAAATGGAATCGAGCTGGTTTGATTTGGTGAAAGTGCATGAACTTGGTAGTGTTATCCCCCTCCTTTTATACACGAAATCGCCTGTGAGTGGCCAAATGTATCTGGATTGTCGCGTCATCTGCACGTGATTGATTTGCTTGTCCGGAGGTGGCTATGTTCAACCAATTACGATTACAGTACTTTTAAGACTAATATTTTAGTTAATTCCATCTTTGTTTATATTATTAAGACATTAAAAAATTATATTTTATTTAATTTTATTATATTAGTTCAGAGAAGTATATAATATTAGGGATGTCAACGAGTCGGGACAAATCTTTTTTTAAGTAAAAAATGACATAGTTTTTGGAGTTACAATCAGGCCACAGATCGTGTCAAGCCGGGCCGACCATTTTGACCCGTGACCTGTCAATTCAAGCCAAAATCAAGCATGATCGAGTCGAGTCAAAATTAACATCCTAATAAAGATGCATTGTTAGATGTGATGAGGAATATAATTGTAAAAACAAATTAAATCTAATTAATATTAATGAAAAATTAATAGAGACAAAGCCTACGTATTTCAGACATATTAAATAGAGACAATTTGACACTCCGTTAAGAAGATGTGAGAAGGTTGCACGTAGAGAATATCAAATAAGAAAAGAAAATTTTAAGAATCAAAAGAGAGTAATCAAGAATAATATAACTCTGTTGGAGCTTACCGACGACATGACTTTCAATAACAAATTTTAGTGTTATGAATAAAAGATCTCACGTATCATTTTCATAAGTATTTTAAACATTTTTTGAGCCTTATGTCATATATTTAACATAAATATCTAATATATAATACTTTCTTCTTCGTTATTTAATCTAAACATTTCATTACTTAACATAAATATTTTATTGTAACGACTTGTTTGATATATTTATTAACTTATTTTTTTCTTGTTTGTAAACTTGTTTTATCTTTTATTTTTACTATTTGTCTTTCTTTCTTCCTGTGCGTCTATCAAAAATAATATTTCAATCAATTAAGGATAAGATTATGTATTACGGGATCTCCCCAAATTTCATATACTAATAAGAATTTCTCCATGTTATTGTTGTTGTTTATATTAGTTTGAAATTTAAAAAATAAAATAAATACATTAAAAAAGACAGAAATGTATTAAAAAATTTCATTAAGAATATTATTCTAAATTAACTAAATTAATACGTGTTGATGGGTAAACAATTAATTAAATTTAATATAACGACAAATAATATTAATTAAAATAAACGAAAACAAGTTCTAAGCTTTTGGATGTTTGTTTTGACAATATCATGTTTGTAATTGTTGTTTTTCCATTTTGGAAAGCGATCAAGAAAGCTTCCAAATTTGGTCGCCGGCGAGCTTACATCTGTTTCCCCACAACTGGATTAAATACGCTCCAAAGAGATAGAACTAATTCACTAGACATTCAATAAAGATATTGTATTTAGGGATGGAAATTAGTCGGACATGTCGTCAGTTCAACCCGACATGACCTTTAAATAATATATTAAAATTATATTGAAAATTAAATAATTAAGATAAGAAATTTAAGGTTTAAAAGTTTTAATAACTCATTGTAGAATCAATTAAAGAAATAATAAAGTTACATGTTTTGAAATATAACTAAAGAAAAATGTCTTTACTGATTGGAGAATTTAAAGCTTAATTGAAAAATAAAATTGTTAAATAAAATTAATTGATTTATTTTAATTTATAAAATTGATTAATTTACGAAATTGATCGATTAATTAATAAACTAGCTAGATTTTAACAATAAAAGTTATCAAAGTAAATCGAATTTAAATTTTAAAAATTGAACCAGAAAATCAATAGAATAAGACTTAGTTTGGGAGAGTGGTGGCGGTTGACAACCTGCTGAAATCAACCTACTGAAATGACAAGTACTTATTTTCAATAAATACTTATGCGTTTGGGATTGCTGTTTTGGTAACTGCTGAAACGTGAAAACAGGTGTTTGGTAAGTGTAATTGTAGTTGCTGAAAAAAGATAAAATGGCTAAAAAGCCTATTGATTTAATAAACTATTAATTGTTGTATAAATAATTAAAAAATATTATTAGCCATATAAATTTA